>JARQOC010001495.1:0-40007 GCA_033576535.1 Allobates femoralis
ACCTGCGTCCTATGTAACACCACAGATAACACAGTGATATCTCTGAGTACAGATAATGTAGTAGATGTCACCTGCAGTCCTATGTAACACCACAGATAACACAGTGATACTCTGAGTACAGATAATGTAGTAGATGTCACCTGCAGTCCTATGTAACACCACAGATAACACAGTGATATCTCTGAGTACAGATAATGTAGTAGATGTCACCTGCAGTCCTATGTAACACCACAGATAACACAGTGATATCTCTGAGTACAGATAATGTAGTAGATGTCACCTGCAGTCCTATGTAACACCACAGATAACACAGTGATATCTCTGAGTACAGATAATGTAGTAGATGTCACCTGCAGTCCTATGTAACACCACAGATAACACAGTGATATCTCTGAGTACAGATAATATAGTAGATGTCACCTGCAGTCCTATGTAACACCACAGATAACACAGTGATATCTGAGTACAGATAATGTAGTAGATGTCACCTGCAGTCCTATGTAACACCACAGATAACACAGTGATATTCTGAGTACAGATAATGTAGTAATGTCACCTGCAGTCCTATGTAACACCACAGATAACACAGTGATATCTCTGAGTACAGATAATGTAGTAGATGTCACCTGCAGTCCTATGTAACACCACAGATAACACAGTGATATCTCTGAGTACAGATAATGTAGTAGATGTCACTGCAGTCCTATGTAACACCACAGATAACACAGTGATATCTCTGAGTACAGATAATGTAGTAATGTCACCTGCAGTCCTATGTAACACCACAGATAACACAGTGATATCTCTGAGTACAGATAATGTAGTAGATGTCACCTGCAGTCCTATGTAACACCACAGATAACACAGTGATATCTCTGAGTACAGATAATGTAGTAGATGTCACCTGCAGTCCTATGTAACACCACAGATAACACAGTGATATCTCTGAGTACAGATAATGTAGATGTCACCTGCAGTCCTATGTAACACCACAGATAACACAGTGATATCTCTGAGTACAGATAATGTAGTAGATGTCACTGCAGTCCTATGTAACACCACAGATAACACAGTGATATCTCTGAGTACAGATAATGTAGTAGATGTCACCTGCAGTCCTATGTAACACCACAGATAACACAGTGATATCTCTGAGTACAGATAATGTAGTAGATGTCACCTGCAGTCCTATGTAACACCACAGATAACACAGTGATATCTCTGAGTACAGATAATGTAGTAGATGTCACCTGCAGTCCTATGTAACACCACAGATAACACAGTGATATCTGAGTACAGATAATGTAGTAGATGTCACCTGCAGTCCTATGTAACACCACAGATAACACAGTGATATCTCTGAGTACAGATAATGTAGTAGATGTCACCTGCAGTCCTATGTAACACCACAGATAACACAGTGATATCTCTGAGTACAGATAATGTAGTAGATGTCACCTGCAGTCCTATGTAACACCACAGATAACCACAGTGATTCTTGAGTACAGATAATGTAGTAGATGTCACTGCAGTCCTATGTAACACCACAGATACACAGTGATATCTCTGATACAGATATGTAGATATGTCACTGCAGTCCTATGTAACACCACAGATAACACAGTGATATCTCTGAGTACAGATAATGTAGTAGATGTCACCTGCAGTCCTATTAACACCACAGATAACACAGTGATTTCTCTGAGTACAGATAATGTAGTAGATGGCACCTGCAGTCCTATGTAACACCACAGATACACAGTGATATCTCTGAGTACAGTATGTAGAGATGTCCCTGCAGTCCTATGTAACACCACAGATAACACAGTGATATCTCTGTATACAGATAATGTAGTAGAGTCACCTGCAGTCCTATGTAACACCACAGATAACAGTGATTTCTGATACAGATAATGTAGTAGATTCACCTGCAGTCCTATGTAACACCACAGATAACACAGTGATATCTCTGAGTACAGATAATGTAGTAGATGTCACCTGCAGTCCTATGTAACACCACAGATAACACAGTGATATCTCTGAGTACAGATAATGTAGTAGATGTCACCTGCAGTCCTATGTAACACCACAGATAACACAGTGATATCTCTGAGTACAGATAATGTAGTAGATGTCACCTGCAGTCCTATGTAACACCACAGATAACACAGTGATATCTCTGAGTACAGATAATGTAGTAGATGTCACCTGCAGTCCTATGTAACACCACAGATAACACAGTGATATTCTGAGTACAGATAATGTATAGATGTCACCTGCAGTCCTATGTAACACCACAGATAACACGTGATATCTGATACAGATAATGTAGTAGATGTCACCTGCAGTCCTATGTAACACCACAGATAACACAGTGATATCTCTGAGTACAGATAATGTAGTAGATGTCACCTGCAGTCCTATGTAACACCACAGATAACACAGTGATTCTCTGAGTACAGATAATGTAAGATCACCTGCAGTCCTATGAACACCACAGATAACAATGATATCCTGAGTACAGATAATGTAGTAGATGTCCCGCAGTCCTATGTAACACCACAATAACACAGTGATATCTCTGATACAGATAATGTATAGATGTCACCTGCAGTCCTATG
Organism: Allobates femoralis; assembly: GCA_033576535.1. NCBI lineage: Eukaryota > Metazoa > Chordata > Amphibia > Anura > Aromobatidae > Allobates > Allobates femoralis. The sequence goes on from JARQOC010001495.1 coordinate 2,622, forward strand.
TAACACCAAGATAACCAGTGAATCTGAACAGATAATGTAGTAGATGCACCTGCATCCTATGTAACACAAGATAACCAGTGAATCTGGTACAGATAATGGTAATGTCACCCCAGTCCTATGTAACACCACAGATAACACAGTGATATCTCTGAGTACAGATATGTAGTAGATGTCACCTCAGTCCTATGTAACACCACAGATAACACAGTGATACTCTGAGTACAGATAATGTAGTAATGTCACCTGCAGTCCTATGTAACACCACAGATAACACAGTGATATCTCTGAGTACAGATAATGTAGTAGATGTCACCTGCAGTCCTATGTAACACCACAGATAACACAGTGATATCTCTGAGTACAGATAATGTAGTAGATGTCACCTGCAGTCCTATGTAACACCACAGATAACACAGTGATATCTCTGAGTACAGATAATGTAGTAGATGTCACCTGCAGTCCTATGTAACACCACAGATAACATGGTGATGTCTCTGAGTACAGATAATGTAGTAGGTGTCACCCCCACATGGACCCCCCCACTGCACTGCAGCCTGTGACTGGGGGAAGGAAGGCTTTTCTGTGCACACACTACTTCCTGCCCAGCATTGTTCTGTCCTCCAGGCTGTAGCAATGCTGCCCTCTAGTGGGGAGAAGTCAATATCACACATAAGTAGATAATATATGCAGAAGGAAATGAGCACAATTTGAGGTGGTCTCAGGGTGTGTGTGGACCTAAACCAGAGGGACCCCCAAGATACTGACACCCCTACACCCTCCTGTATCAGCCCCCACTCCTCCTATACCCTTCATGTATAGTCCTTGGGGGGGGTCATACCCCTCAGATTTCCCCCCATATGCAGGGGGCTCTCAGCTCCCCCTCCCCCGCGGCTCAGCCTGTTATAAATATACTGTAATGCAGCGCATTAACCCTTCACTGCCTGGGATGTTTCCTGTCTCAGATCCTCAGCGCTTCCTTACCTCCGCTGGCTGTCAGTGAATGGAAATCGTCCTCCTTTGCCTTCACTCTACTCTTTATCTTACAGGGAAGTTGTGGAGATCGACCTATTCCTGAAGGAGACGGCCAGCCGAGAAGCCAACGCCAAGGTGCGTCTTCAGCAGTTCATCGAGGAGCTCCTGGACCGCGCCGACCGGGCCGAGAAACAGCTTCAGATCATCAGCAGCTGCGGGACCACCCCGAACGGCAGCCTGAGCCGCTGCAGCATCACCGGGTACAAGGTGACTGACGCCCCCGGGTACAGGGCTCCAGGCAGGTGGGTGCTGCAAAGCTGGTGTGACGCCAGTCACTACCGTAATGACTACAGACACAGGGAGGGTAGAGGTACACACACAAAGTCACAGGTGACAAGTCATTACTTACTGAGATAATGCCAAAGAGTGGTCACATTATCCGGGGTCAGACCATCCAGGGCCAGACCATCCGAGGTCATACATCCCAGGGCCAGACCATCCGGAGCCAGACTCTCCGGGGCCAGACAATCCGGGGCCAGACCATCCGGGGCCAGGCCATCCGGGGCCAGGCCATCCGAGGTCATACAATCCGGGGCCAGACCATCCGAGGTCATACATCCCAGGGCCAGACCATCCGGAGCCAGACTCTCCGGGGCCAGACAATCCGGGGCCAGACCATCTAGAGCCAGACTATCCGGGGCCCCATCTAGAGCCAGACGATCTGAGGCCAGACCATCCGTGGCCAGACCATCCGTGGCCAGACCATCCGGGGCCAGACCATCCGTGGCCAGACCATCCGGGGCCGGACCATCTTTGGCCAGACCATCCGGGGCCAGACCATCTGGGGCCAGACCATCCGGGGCCAGACCATCCGGGGCCAGACCATCCAGGGCCAGACCATCCGGAGTCATACCATCCGGGGCCAGACCATCCGGGGCCAGACCATCCGGGGCCAGACCATCCGGGGCCAGACCATCCATGGCCAGACCATCCGGGGCCTGACCATCCGGGGCCAGACAATCCGGGGCCAGACCATCCGGAGTCATACCATCCGTGGCCAGACCATCCATGGCCAGACCATCCGGGGCCTGACCATCCGGGGCCAGACAATCTGGGGCCAGACCATCCGGGGCCAGACGATCCGGAGTCATACCATCCGTGGCCAGACCATCTGGGGCCAGACCATCCGGGGCCAGACAATTCGGGGGTCAGACTGTCACCCTAGACTAAGGGAGTGTCCGGCTACCGTGCGTGACAGTGCTGCACAGACCAACGATGTCCGGCGCACTAAACAAAACAACAGATGGGGAGACACTGAGGGCAACAAATATAGCTGAGGGCCCTGGTCAGACGATCCGGGCTCAGACGATCCGGGGTCAGAAGATCCGGGGTCAGACGATCCGGGGTCAGAAGATCCAGGCTCAGACGATCCGGGCTCAGACGATCCGGGGTCAGAAGATCCAGGCTCAGACGATCCGGGCTCAGACGATCCGGGGTTAGATGATCTGGGGTCAGATGATCCGGTGTCTGTTCCAGGAAGGTTGTGCAGTACATATAGGGTCAGCCAGAGACGTAATCCAAAACACGAGCCAAAGTTAGAAAAAATAGGAGGACGATGCAGTATTCAGGGAGAAGGCAGAAGCATAATGTCACAGACAAGAGGTCATAAAATCAGGCAAACATACAATGTCAGACCGGGTCAGGTAACAGAGCTAGGAAGAATCACAGTCTATACAGAAAATGCAAGTGTACAACTGACCCCAGATAGTGGAACCAGCAGACTTAAATAGCAGAGTAATCACAGGGAAGTGGAAACACCCGAGACTCCAACACCCAGACCCAGCATGGAGAATAACACAGACAAGACAGTCTGACAGCTCAACCCATAGCAACATATAACAAAGACCAGGAATAGTGTGAAGATTGTGACAGCTGGGGCAGGGCTCACCGATAAACACCCCTTGTTTCTCCCCTCACCCCTGTGGCATCAATGCTGACTTCTCACTCTCTCTTGAAGAGATCTGACCGGCACCAGGGACCCGGCTCCTCCACACACGGATCATACCCGGTGACCCAGCGCTCCTCCTCCTGCACCGGGTGAGTGATCTTCGCTCCAGGACGGTCTTCATCTAATATCATACTACATCAAATTCCCTGCAAAAGTATGTGCCCCCCCTCCCAGCTCAGCCCCTGTAACTGCACTTACTGCAGAGGAAACCTCCACAGTCAGTGGGGCTTATGCTGCAACCATTTTCACCCTAAGTAATCCTGATACAATGGTGCCCGGGCTGCAGATAGTGCTGCAATCCTCACTATCATCAACATAGAGAATTCTCAGGAGGATTATTACATATGACAGCAGTAATGGTCCCCTTACACTGCATTATTGATCCTTTACTGATCCTGAGTTACCTTCTGTATTATACTCCAGAGCTGCACTCACTATTCTGCTGGTGCAGTCACTGTGTACATACATTACATTACTGATCCTGAGTTACCTCCTGTATTATACTCCAGAGCTGCACTCACTATTCTGCTGGTGCAGTCACTGTGTACATACATTACTGATCCTGAGTTACCTCCTGTATTATACTCCAGAGCTGCACTCACTATTCTGCTGGTGCAGTCACTGTGTACATACATTACATTACTGATCCTGAGTTACCTCCTGTATTATACTCCAGAGCTGCACTCACTATTCTGCTGGTGCAGTCACTGTGTACATACATTACATTACTGATCCTGAGTTACCTCCTGTATTATACTTCAGAGCTGCACTCACTATTCTGCTGGTGCACTCACTGTGTACATACATTACATTACTGATCCTGAGTCACCTCCTGTATTATACTCCAGAGCTGCACTCACTATTCTGCTGGTGCAGTCACTGTGTACATACATTACATTACTGATCCTGAGTTACCTCCTGTATTATACTCCAGAGCTGCACTCACTATTCTGCTGGTGCAGTCACTGTGTACATACATTACATTACTGATCCTGAGTTACCTCCTGTATTATACTCCAGAGCTGCACTCACTATTCTGCTGGTGCAGTCACTGTGTACATACATTACATTACTGATCCTGAGTTACCTCCTCTATTATACTCCAGAGCTGCACTCACTATTCTGCTGGTGCAGTCACTGTGTACATACATTACATTACTGATCCTGAGTTACCTCCTCTATTATACTCCAGAGCTGCACTCACTATTCTGCTGGTGCAGTCACTGTGTACATACATTACATTACTGATCCTGAGTTACCTCCTGTATTATACTCCAGAGCTGCACTCACTATTCTGCTGGTGCAGTCACTGTGTACATACATTACATTACTGATCCTGAGTTACCTCCTGTATTATACTCCAGAGCTGCACTCACTATTCTGCTGGTGCAGTCACTGTGTACATACATTACATTACTGATCCTGAGTTACCTCCTGTGTTATACTCCAGAGCTGCACTCACTATTCTGCTGGTGCAGTCACTGTGTACATACATTACATTACTGATCCTGAGTTACCTCCTGTATTACACTCCAGAGCTGCACTCACTATTCTGCTGGTGCAGTCACTGTGTACATACATTACATTACTGATCCTGAGTTACCTCCTGTATTATACTCCAGAGCTGCACTCACTATTCTGCTGGTGCAGTCACTGTGTACATACATTACATTACTGATCCTGAGTTACCTCCTGTATTATACTCCAGAGCTGCACTCACTATTCTGCTGGTGCAGTCACTGTGTACATACATTACATTACTGATCCTGAGTTACCTCCTGTATTATACTCCAGAGCTGCACTCACTATTCTGCTGGTGCAGTCACTGTGTACATACATTACATTACTGATCCTGAGTTACCTCCTGTATTATCCTCCAGAGCTGCACTCACTATTCTGCTGGAGCAGTCCCTGTGTACATACATTACATTACTGATCCTGAGTTACCTCCTGTATTATACTCCAGAGCTGTGCTCCCCCTCCTGCTGATCACTGTGTACATACATAGATGATGACCCCGGTGTCCCCTCTGGTGCAGGGTCTCTGGCCGGGTGAAGACCACCTCTCAGAGCTCGGGCTGTTATGACAGTGATGGCGGAGAGCAGATCCCGATGGATGACACTCTGGACGATCTCCGCTACTCTGGGAACAGTAATGTCGTTGACAGCAGCTTCGAGAGGAACAACAACCCCCGCGGCTCCGGCCTCCGCAGACAGGCCATCCAGAACTGGCACCGCCGGCCGTACCGCAACAGCGAAGGGGACGAGGGCGACATCTCTGACGTGGGATCCAGGACCACCGAGTCTGAGGCTGAAGTCTGGGAGCAGGAGAGCATCGGCTCTGCGGAGCTCAACACCAACCGCTCCTCGGGGGCCGCCCGGGTGAAGGGTGAGTCCTCCCGCAGGGTGCTGGAAGCTGCTGCCAGTCATTGGTCACCATCTTTATTCTCCCTCCAGGCCGCTGTGATGGAAGGATGCTGCGGCCGGAGAAGGGCAGCCCGTCCCGGACCAACGAGGTCATCAGCCCCGAGATCCTGAAGATGCGGGCGGCACTATTCTGTATATTCACCTACCTCGATACCAAGACGCTGCTGCGGGTGGCCGAGGTCAGCAGGGACTGGAAGTTTGTGGCTCGTCACCCGGCCGTGTGGACCCGGGTGTTCCTAGAGAACGCCAGGGTGACCCCCAAGGTGAGTGACGGGGGTAGAGTATTCATTACATGGGTCTTATTGATAACGTCCTCCTGTATCACGTTCACTCTCGTTATCCTGTTCTCCCACAGTTTCTGCTCACCCTCTCCCAATGGTGCACACAGACGCATTCACTGACCCTGCAGAACCTGAAACCCCGGCAGAGGGGAAAGAAGGAGACCAAGGAGGAGTACATGAAAAGCACAAGGTGAGGAATCCATCTGTAACACACCGCTACCAGTGAATATAACTACTATAATACTGATAAAAAAGCCAAGAAGGCAGCGCTGCCTGTGGTTAGCATGCAATAAGTACATATGCACATATTAATTTCTAACTGTACTTTAAACTGAGACATTTAGCAAACAATTAATCAATTATTTGAGCTACCCCGCCACGTCACGGCATTCTCAGATGGGGCAGTCCTACTCTACATTTTTTATATATGCTGTGCCATTACGGCCTCCTGAATGCATTAAAAGCAGAACCATATTAAATGCACATGTACCTGAAGCATTTCTGAACTACTCCCACGGTGGCAGAAAGGCAGCGCAGATAAAGGCCGACCAGGTCCAGACATGACATTTGGACATTATCAGATCTGACCCCCAAACTGCCAGAGCAGCAACCATGGATGAGAGCAGAACAGGCCCAAACACATGTGCCTATGGGCAAGGTATGGCCACTGTATGTGTGTATAATAAAGACAGATAGAACAGCATGCGTAACCAAGCGCACATGGCAAAAAGCGGTGGTGAACCACAAACCAATAACAAATAAAAGCTTCTTGGATTTTTATTTACTATAATACTGCCCTATGTACAAGAATATAACTACTATAATACTGTCCCTATATACAAGAATATAACTACTATAATACTGCTCCTATGTACAAGAATATAACCACTATAATACTGCCCCTATATACAAGAATATAACTACTATAATACTGCTCCTATATACAAGAATATAACTACTATAATACTGCCCCTATATACAAGAATATAACTACTATAATACTGCCCCTATATACAAGAATATAACTACTATAATACTGCTCCTATATACAAGAATATAACTACTATAATACTGCCCCTATATACAAGAATATAACTACTATAATACTGCCCCTATATACAAGAATATAACTACTATAATACTGCTCCTATGTACAAGAATATAACCACTATAATACTGCCCTATATACAAGAATATAATACTATACCTATAAAATAATTAACTGCTCCCTATATATACACTAAAATTATAACATTAACTATAATACTGCTCCTATGTACAAGAATATAACTACTATAATACTGCTCCTATATACAAGAATATAACTACTATAATACTGCCCCTATTACAAATATAACTACTATAATACTGCCCTATATACAAGAATATAACTACTATAATACTGCCCTATATACAAGAATATAACTACTATAATACTGCCCTATATACAAGAATATAACTACTATAATACTGCCCCTATATACAAGAATATAACTACTATAATACTGCCCTATATACAAGAATATAACTACTATAATACTGCCCCTATATACAAGAATATAACTACTATAATACTGCTCCTATTACAAGAATATAACTACTATAATACTGCCCTATATACAAGAATATAACTACTATAATACTGCTCCTATATACAAGAATATAACTACTATAATACTGCTCCTATATACAAGAATATAACTACTATAATACTGCCCCTATATACAAGAATATAACTACTATAATACTGCTCCTATTACAAGAATATAACTACTATAATACTGCCCCTATATACAAGAATATAACTACTATAATACTGCCCTATATACAAGAATATAACTACTATAATACTGCCCCTATGTACAAGAATATAACTACTATAATACTGCCCTATATACAAGAATATAACTACTATAATACTGCCCTATATACAAGAATATAACTACTATAATACTGCCCTATATACAAGAATATAACTACTATAATACTGCTCCTATATACAAGAATATAACTACTATAATACTGCTCCTATATACAAGAATATAACTACTATAATACTGCCCCTATATACAAGAATATAACTACTATAATACTGCCCCTATATACAAGAATATAACTACTATAAATACTGCCCCCTATTACAAGAATATAACTACTATAATACTGCCCCTATATACAAGAATATAACTACTATAATACTGCCCCTATATACAAGAATATATATACAAATATAATATAATACTGCTCCTATATACAAGAATATAACTACTATAATACTGCTCCTATATACAAGAATATAACTACTATAATACTGCCCCCTATATACAAGAATATAACTACTATAATACTGCTCCTATATACAAGAATATAACTACTATAATACTGCCTCCTATATACAAGAATATAACTACTATAATACTGCCCTATTACAAGAATATAACTACTATAATACTGCCCTATATACAAGAATATAACTACTATAATACTGCCCTATATACAAGAATATAACTACTATAATACTGCCCCTATATACAAGAATATAACTACTATAATACTGCCCTATATACAAGAATATAACTACTATAATACTGCCTCCTATATACAAGAATATAACTACTATAATACTGCCCTATATACAAGAATATAACTACTATAATACTGCTCCTATATACAAGAATATAACTACTATAATACTGCCCTATATACAAGAATATAACTACTATAATACTGCCCCTATATACAAGAATATAACTACTATAATACTGCCCTAGTAACAAGAATATAACTACTATAATACTGCCCTATATACAAGAATATAACTACTATAATACTGCCTATATATCAAGAATATAACTACTATAATACTGCTCCTATATACAAGAATATAACTACTATAATACTGCCCTATATACAAGAATATAACTACTATAATACTGCCCCTATATACAAGAATATAACTACTATAATACTGCTCCTATATACAAGAATATAACTACTATAATACTGCTCCTATATACAAGAATATAACTACTATAATACTGCTCCTATATACAGGAATATAACTACTATAATACTGCCCTATATACAAGAATATAAACTACTATAATACTGCCCCTATATACAAGAATATAACTACTATAATACTGCTCCTATATACAAGAATATAACTACTATAATAACTGCTCCTATATACAAGAATATAACTACTATAATACTGCTCCTATGTACAAGAATATAACTACTATAATACTGCTCCTATATACAAGAATATAACCACTATAATACTGCTCCTATATACAAGAATATAACCACTATAATACTGCTCCTATATACAAGAATATAACTACTATAATACTGCTCCTATATACAAGAATATAACTACTATAATACTGCTCCTATGTACAAGAATATAACTACTATAATACTGCTCCTATATACAAGAATATAACTACTATAATACTGCCCCTATATACAAGAATATAACTACTATAATACTGCCCTATGTACAAGAATATAACTACTATAATACTGCTCCTATATACAAGAATATAACCACTATAATACTGCTCCTATATACAAGAATATAACTACTATAATACTGCTCCTATGTACAAGAATATAACTACTATAATACTGCTCCTATATACAAGAATATAACTACTATAATACTGCTCCTATGTACAAGAATATAACTACTATAATACTGTCCCTATGTACAAGAATATAACTACTATAATATTGCCCTATATACAAGAATATGACTACTATAATACTGTTCCTATGTACAAGAATATAACTACTATAATACTGCCCCTATATACAAGAATATAACTACTATAATATTGCCCTATATACAAGAATATAACTACTATAATACTGCTCCTATATACAAGAATATAACTACTATAATACTGCTCCTATATACAAGAATATAACTACTATAATACTGCTCCTATTACAAGAATATAACTACTATAATACTGCCCCTATATACAAGAATATAACTACTATAATACTGCCCTTCAAATATAACAATAATATTATATAATCTACATAATAATACTTTGCCCCTATATACAAGAATATAACTACTATAATACTGCCCCTATATACAAGAATATAACTACTATAATACTGCCCTATATACAAGAATATAACTACTATAATACTGCTCCTATATACAAGAATATAACTACTATAATACTGCCCCTATATACAAGAATATAACTACTATAATACTGCTCCTATATACAAGAATATAACTACTATAATACTGCCCTATATACAAGAATATAACTACTATAATACTGCCCTATATACAAGAATATAATACTATAATACTGCCCTATATACAAGAATATAACTACTATAATACTGCCCTATATACAAGAATATAACTACTATAATACTGCCCTATATACAAGAATATAACTACTATAATACTGCCCCTATATACAAGAATATAACTACTTAAAATACTGCTCCCTATATACAAGAATATAACTACTATAATACTGCCCCTATATACAAGAATATAACTACTATAATACTGCCTATATACAAGAATATAACTACTATAATACTGCCTCCTATATACAAGAATATAACTACTATAATACTGCCCTATATACAAGAATATAACTACTATAATACTGCCCCTATATACAAGAATATAACTACTATAATACTGCTCCTATATACAAGAATATAACTACTATAATACTGCCCTATTACAAGAATATAACTACTATATACTGCTCCTATATACAAGAATATAACTACTATAATACTGCCCCTTATACAAGAATATAACTACTATAATACTGCTCCTATATACAAGAATATAACTACTATAATACTGCTCCTATTACAAGAATATAACTACTATAATACTGCCCTTTACAGATATATAACACATAATACTACCTATACATATAACTACTATAATACTGCTCCTATATACAAGAATATAACTACTATAATACTGCTCCTATATACAAGAATATAACTACTATAATACTGCTCCTATATACAAGAATATAACTACTATAATACTGCCCCTATATACAAGAATATAACTACTATAATACTGCTCCCTATATACAAGAATATAACTACTATAATACTGCTCCTATGTACAAGAATATAACTACTATAATACTGCCCCTATATACAAGAATATAACTACTATAATACTGCCCCTATATACAAGAATATAACTACTATAATACTGCCCCTATATACAAGAATATAACTACTATAATACTGCTCCCTATATACAAGAATATAACTACTATAATACTGCCCCTATATACAAGAATATAACTACTATAATACTGCTCCCTATATACAAGAATATAACTACTATAATACTGCTCCTATGTACAAGAATATAACTACTATAATACTGCCCCTATATACAAGAATATAACTACTATAATACTGCCCTATATACAAGAATATAACTACTATAATACTGCCCCTATATACAAGAATATAACTACTATAATACTGCTCCTATATACAAGAATATAACTACTATAATACTGCTCCTATGTACAAGAATATAACTACTATAATACTGCCCCTATATACAAGAATATAACTACTATAATACTGCCCCTATATACAAGAATATAACTACTATAATACTGCTCCTATATACAAGAATATAACTACTATAATACTGCTCCTATATACAAGAATATAACTACTATAATACTGCTCCTATATACAAGAATATAACTACTATAATACTGCTCCTATATACAAGAATATAACTACTATAATACTGCCCCTATTATCCAACTCAAAAACGTGTATCCGTCCATAAGCTTCAGGACCTGGCCTCAGCACTGATTCTCTCCCTCCCAATTCACAGCTACAATTAAGTATCTTAAACATGTATCTCCTTATTCTACCTCTTTTGAGATCTGCTTTTTGGATGGGCAAAAATAAGTACATCTCCCCCTTAACCATGAGGTACATGTAATTCAAAGTGTAAAAAAGTTTAAAATAGTCTCCTTAGTCTCTAGAACAGATAGACATGAAAGAGCTATACTGGACTTACAAGATGACAGTAAAAACACAAAAAAAGACGACGCTCCCTGCCTTGCCTGATGTTCAATACTCTTTAGAGAGAGTCCACCGACTCCCAAAGCCACCTCGATTACCTCGTGATGTACCTCGTGATGTAATCGTTAAATTTTCCTTCCACCAGACAAGGGAGCTACTAACCACGTTCCTGTGGAATAATCAAACTCTTCCCACTCCCTTTGAGAAAATCAAACTATTTCAGGATGTCTCAAAGGAAACGTTGCTTAAAGGGAAAGCGTTGAAACCAATAACGGACGTTCTTCAAAAGAAACAGATTTCCTATCGATGGGGCCGACCCAGCACTAATGTCTCCTTTACTTACAATCAAAAATCTGTCACAATAGATGATGCTATAACTGGTCTTAAAACTCTAAAGGATCTTCGCATATCGGATACTTGAGTCGATCAATCTAACAATCTGAACTCTATTTATTAATGAAGGTCCCTGCCTAGGCACATGGGCTGAACCTTGAGCCCCACACGGAAGTTTCTCAACGACATAATCCTTCCGCCGTCCTATTTGTTTAATAGTTACAGGTGCTAGTCACCTAATTGTTTAATTGTTTCTTTTCTCTTGACTTTTGAGAAATGTTTCTTTTGGACTTTTATCTCCAAATATGTTACCTTTATCTACCCGCCTCCTATATATCCCTAAATGGACAGCTGGTACCCTTATTCATATGCAGATAGATGAACATGGATAAAAAGTTCATGTCTTATAACGTCAAAGGCCTCAATTCGCCACAAAAGAGATTCATGATATGGAAAGACCTAAAAAAATTTGACATTGACATCGCTGGTCTCCAAGAGACGACATTCTCTTCAGGTAACCCCCCAAAATTTTCCAACAAAAACTACCCTCATATTTTCTTAGCCTCTAACAAGAAAAAAAAAATCAGGAGTGGCCATTATTATTAAAGACTCTATTAAATTTGAAAAACTAGACCTGATTTTGGAGGATGATGGTCGCTTCATAATACTTATTTGTAAAATTGACAATGTAGAGTACACACTAGTTAGTATCTATGCTCCAAATACAGGTCAGATTACTTTCCTGAAAAGGTTAATAAAAAATGTCCAAGATCTTCAGATGGGCCACTTGCTTATTTTTGGAGATTTTAGGCTACTTTCACATTAGCGTTCCCCTCCGCAGCGTTCTGCGGAGGGGAGCCGCAATGTACGCGCAGCACCGCAGGTCCCTATCTTTAGAATGGGAGCGCACGGTGCTGCGCTTGACTGGGCATGACCGTGCGCACCCATTCACTCCTATATGTGATCTGTGCGCAGGCGGATGCCCGCGCACAAATCACCCAGTCTCGGCCGCACAAGAAATGCAACATGTTGCATTTCTTGTGCGGATGAGACTGGGTGATTTGTGCGCGGGCATCCGCCTGCGCACAGATCACATATAGGAGTGAATGGGTGCTCACGGTCATGCGCAGCACCGTGCGCTCCCATTCTAAAGATGGGGACCTGCGGTGCTGCGCATACATTGCGGCTCCCCTCCGCAGAACGCTGCGGAGGGGAACGCTAATGTGAAAGCACCCTTAATGCTGTGCCCAACCCCTCACTAGATTCGTCAAACAAAAATAGAAATGTTAACACCTCTATTGACCCATGGATAAATAGTGAAGAGCTTTATGACGCATTTCGTTGTATTAACACGTCATCAGTCGAATTTACGCGTTATTTGGATGCTCATAAGTCTTTCGCCAGAATAGATTTACTTTTAACGGATATTCGAACACTACAATTTATTAAGTCTATACATGTTATGCCCAGGACGTGGTCGGACCATTCACCACTTATATTCGAAGTTAGTCAGGGATACCCAAACTATGACAGGAAATTGTGGAGGGCGAACTCTTTTCTTTTTCGTCATCCACAATATATGAACGAAATACAAAGATCAATTGATTTATACTTCTCAGAAAATAACTAAGAGGATATCTCATTGGCTACCCTATGGACTGCCCATAAAGCAGTTATCAGGGGTCAGTTAATACAGCTTCATTGTAGATTAAAACGGGACAAAATTAACAAAAAATAATCAAGCAAATTAGAAGCCTAGAACTCGTGCAACAGCAAACTCCCACAGACGACACACACACGGAAATCCTTAAACTTAGAGTCCAATTAAAACAACTTTTAACAGCAGATTATGACAAATATATTCCCATAATGAAAGGTAATTTTTATAACTACATGAACAAACCCTCTAAATTGTTTGCGAACAAAATCAAAATACATAGAAGTAAAACAAAAATCCTCCAAATAAATGACAAATCTAATAAAGATACACAAAAACCCTAAGGATATATCTAATGTATTTGCCATCTTTTACAAAAGCCTTTATAACTTGAAAGACAACTTACTAGTACCTCAACCGTCCCAATCACAAATAGATACCTTTTTGGATTCTATCAAGCTTCCGTCCTTGTCAGAGGCAGATCTGGCCTTCCTAAATTCCCCGTTGACTGAAGCAGAGATAATAGAAACAATAGAATCATTAAAGAAAAACAAATCCCCAGGCCCAGACGGCCTACAAAATGAATATTACATTAGCTTTAAAAATTCCCTTGCACCCTTTCTAACAAAGATTATTAACTCTACCTTTACTAATGAAAAAGTCATTCCAGCAGAGATGCAAGAGGGGCCACCATTACAGTCCTATACAAAAATAAAGGAGATGCTGATGATGTCACCAATTATCGTCCTATCTCTTTATTAAACTCAGACTTAACGATTATAGCCAAGACAATCAACTCGCGACTCCAAAAGATTTCGCCGGGACTTCTACATAGAGATCAGGTGGGATTTATTCCCGGAAGAGGTACCTCTGACGCCACCAGACGTGCCATCAACCTATTAGATCACGTTGAAAAATCTAAAACCCCCCCACTCTGTTGATAGCCGTCGACGCTGAGAAGGCGTTCGACAGAGTACATTGGGGATACTTATTTAAAACATTACAGAAATTTGATTTTGAGGGTAATATCTTCAGTGCAATATCTTCTTTATACTCTTCTCCCTCAGCGAGAGTAATGACTAATAATGTAGTCTCTGAGAAAATTATCCTAAAAAATGGCACCAGGCAAGGCTGTCCCCTCTCTCCCACCCTCTTTGATTTCTATGTGGAACCCCTGGCGGAAAAAATAAGATCTAACCATCTAATCAAAGGTATACCCTTACATCATAACAATTATAAAATCTCATTGTTTGCTGACGACATCCTTCTTACTATATCTGACCCCAAGAACTCAATAGATCACCTGCTAAACAATATTAGCCAATTTTCTGAAGTCTCCTATTATAAGATAAATCTAAATAAAACCCAAATTCTCCACTTAAATTTAGAACCCGGAATTTTAGAGAATCTTAGGAAAAGGCTCCCAATGTCCTGGGACGTGAAATATATAAACTATCTCGGAATCCAATTGACCACCCCTATCTTAACAATTATCGGAATCAATTTAAGCGCCATTTTTAAGTCCTTACAGTTAGATATTCTACATTTGTCAAAAATAGAGGTATCTTGGCCTGGAAGGATAGCGGCCTATAAAATGTGTCTCTTACCAAAGCTACTCAATATTTTCCGGTCAATCCCGATGACGATTCCGAAGAAATGGCTCCAAAAGCTACAATCTCAACTAGCGACTTTCACCTGGGCTAAAAAGAAACCAAGAGTGGCAAAACTAGTACTGGAAAAAAGCAGAAGAAAAGGCGGGCTCGCACTTCCGAATATAGCCTCATACTACCACGCCTCTTTAATTAAACTAAGCCAGATGTGGTGGACGAAGGATGAGGGTCCGACTTGGCTTACAATTGAAGAACCTTTACGTCCTCAAGTAGGACTCGACACGACTAGCCTTATCCACTTATGTGACAAATCCAAACCACTTCCACAAATACCTACAATTAGAACCACCATCCAGGCATGGAAACTACTTCTAAAGTCCTCTATCAAATTGTACCCAACGGTCTCCCCTACTTGGATAAAAATAGATTTACTAGAACGTATGTCCCCAAAGATTAAATTGTCCTCATGGGTAGAATTGGGCATTAATTCTATCTCAGACATTTTAACTAATAACAAACAACTTAAACTCTTCCAGGCATTACAAAAGGAATATAAACTTAAAAGCACTGAAGAAATAGCTTGGAAGAGAACCGATAATCTAATCAGAACCCATAAACTGAATTTCCATTTACCGCAAAACTTGATGCAAATGTTCAAATTCTCACAAGCCCTAATATTTTGGAAAACCAACTATATATGTCAGAATTTCTCTCAAGACCATACTTCCCACTCCATGCCTAATATAGTCGCTTGGGAAAAGGAATTGGGAATAAATATCTCGTCAATTGACCTACAGCAGAATCTTGATATTATCTACCGTTATATCCCATGCGTCTCCTTATTGGAAACTCATTACAAGATATATACGAGGTGGTACTATACTCCGGCTAAATTAGCCAAAATTAAGGACACCAACTCAGCCTTATGCTGGAGGAACTGTGCACGCGTTGGTAGTTTGAGGCATGTATTCTGGCGTTGCAAGGTCTTACCACCTTTCTGGTCTGAAGTTGAGTCAATGATTAACTCATTAATGGGTTTACGTTTAAAACATAATCCTACACTGGTATTATTACTCATAGGCCTAGAAAAACTTCCAACCATCCGTAGACCAATTGTTACACATATACTTCTCACAGCAAAAAAATGCCATTGCATCAAGGTGGAGGGATCCTCTTCCTCCTACAATTGACCATCTGTCCGAAACAATAGCTTGTCATAATTCTTATGAATTAGCTTTTGCTCTTAGGAATAACCTAAAACCTCAAATATAAAAAAAAAATGGGACTCTTGGAACCTTTTCATGACTCCTAAAGCTCAACTGTAGGTCCTGGCGTTGAATAGATTGAACTCGGTGACAAAATTTCACTTTGTCCATTTAAACCTCTCGAGGCTGTCCATACCAAGTCACCGTTACTCTAATCTCGGCATTGTTCCCCCCTCCCCTCCTCCCTATCCTTTGTCTGCTTATGAGTTATAATAAAATTATCATTAAATACTTCTCATTTATAATTATATAATGTTAATGTCAACTATAAATATGTCTCCGTTTAGGATGTTGTTCGTAATATATGGACTATAACACAAAAGCTAGGCTGTATGATAAACTTTACTCTAATAATATATATGTATGTAAATGCAATTGATTATTTTATATTTAACTCTTTTATTGCTCAGTTGCCGTGGAAGTATTGACTTGTATGCACTTCTTTATACTAATAAAAATATTTGAATATAAAATAGTCTCCAGCCAGTCTGCAAAAATGTATTCAGAAGCAATAGACTGACAATGCCCCCACCAGATGCAGGACATTGAATGGTAATGTAGACCTGATTGCATTATGGTCTATGACATACATTCTGGAAGTGACACTCTGGTACATCCCCTTCCCCCTTTCAAATTCTGTATCTTAAACTAACAAAACTGATACACGTACTAGAGTCGTGATATCTACCATCTGGATTTAAGAAACTATTCTAAGGACTAGTTTGCAGATGGATGGACGTGCTACGTTCCTGATATCTACCGTGTGGATTTGATGAACTATCCTAAGGACTATTGTGGAGTCAGATACATGTTCTTTGGTCGTGATATCCGCCATTTGGGTTAGCATAGGCTGTGACTGCAGACTAAATCAGCAAGAGATACAAAAGCTGTGGGCCAACCAAAACTGAATATTGCCTGCTATTGTAGCATTGCATTGTGGTCATCAAATAAAACTTGTTGTATCGTTATCCTGCCCGGGTGATTATTACAACCCACAACTTCAGATCCTCACAGTGACCCAGTAAAGTCTTACCATTGTGTGGTTCCCTCACCCTGTGTGGTCTGAGTATTGATGCCCACAGGGGAGCAGTGCGGGCGTTCAGTTGGGATGAGCCCTGGTGCATGCACTATGTACAAGGATATAACTACTATAATAGCGCCCCTCTGTATTTTCTGTCTCCCGCCATTATTAGGGGCTGTCTCGAGTCCGGCCTGGAATCTCTCCTGAAAGCGACCGGTGGGAACTTGTTAATATTGCGTATCTCGCACTGTGCGAACATCCTGACGGACCGCTCCCTGTGGCTGGCGAGCTGCTACTGTCGGGCGCTGCAGGCGGTGACGTACAGGTGCTGGCGCGGTGTATTTTTAGTACACACGTGATTGGTTCTCGCTGGTTGTATATTTGCTGTCTTCTCTCTCTCTGTATCTTTCCGTCTATTTCAGGAGCAGCACCGATCCTGTGGGACATGAAGTGATTTGGGCTTTAGGCGCTGGCTGTAGAGACATCATTTCCCTCCAGGTGGCGCCATTGCATCCATGGTGAGTCAACCCTATAAGATCTTTCACAGCTGAGGGTCTGTTACAAATGTATCCAGTTCTCTCTCCAGACTGAAACATTGTAACAAACTGAGGACAGCAGAGAGATGAGTGCTGTGATGTGTGCAACTCGCAGAGCATCGTCTGCTCTGAATACATTGTAGCAGCCCCTCAGCTGTGAGAAGCATCATCTCTGCAACTTCTGTGTCCTTTTCTTTGCAGCCAGCAGCCCACGCGTTTCAGTAACCGCTGCCTGCAGATGATCGGACGATGCTGGCCTCACCTCCGGGCGCTGGGTGTCGGGGGAGCAGGCTGTGGGGTGCAGGGTCTCTCCTCGCTAGGTGAGCAATGTGACGCTCTGCAGGCCTCATAGTCACACAGTAGAAGCGCGTTTTATGCCCCTAACCTTTGCATCCTCCGTTCACCTCGTCTTGTTGTTCCCCTCCTCCGCAGCTCGGAATTGCATGCGTCTGCAGGTGCTGGAGCTGGACCACGTGACAGAGATCAACCAGGAGGTGGCGGCCGAGGTCTGCCGGGAGGGTCTGAAGGGCCTGGAGATGCTGGTCCTCACCTCCACCCCGGTCACCCCGAAGGCGCTGCTGCATTTCAATAGTGAGTATAAGCCCACGCGGTTCGGTCCCCGGGCGTGATGGCATCTGTCACTGTCCTGCTTCTCTCTAGGTGTGTGTCGCAATCTGAAATCCATCGTGGTGCAGGTCGGGATCGCTGATTACTTCAAGGACCCAAGTAGCCCTGAAGCCCAGAAACTATTCGAGGAGATGGTGAACAAGCTGCAGGTGACTCCGGGCTCCATAGTATCCATGCCCCCCTCTGGTGCTGGAGATTGCCCTATTCACCCTAACCACGGCCCACCACTGCAGCCCCATTATGACCTGTAGCAGTCGTTAATCACTTTACCTTTGTTATGTTGCAGGCTCTTAAGAAGAGGCCGGGTTTCTCCAAGATCTTACACATAAAGGTGGAGGAAGGCTGCTAACCCCTGCGGAACAGAAGCATTGTGATCAGATGTAACCACGCCGTCCCGCCGTGGGAAGGGCCGCACACGCCTATTGCCAAATATCCGTATCCGAGTGTTTCTGGAAGGCTTGAAGTTGGAAGCGCCAAGCAGGGAAGCAGTCAGGGCCACGTCCGTCTACCAGGACTCCTCCTCATGTCCCTTCTCCTCCTTCCATGTGAGTTCATTGCAAGAGCCAAGAAACCCCCGGGGGTCTGACAAGTGGCCCCAGAGGACGGGGGCTGGCCCCGATGTCTGTGTTCATCTTCTTTGTGTTTCGAGTCCAGTGAGATATACATATAGATCTGTATATTATATATATCCATATTTTATTCAGAAATATATCTATACTATTATTTATGAAATGGCAGAGGACATCCCTCGAGGAGCTACAAGACTGGATCCTCTCCGGGATTAATCACAAGGGAGGCAATAATGCACATTTATCAGGAGACTGCCATAAAGAGCCAATGGCCTCCGTTAGGGCCACCACCAACTTCAGCCATTAAGAGCCAATGGCCTCAATAAGGGCCACCACCAACTTCAGCCATGGAGAGCCAATGGCCTCTATAAGGGCCACCACCAACTTCAACTGTGGGCCATGATCTCACTGACTAAGCCATGTTGGAGCTTGTATCCTCCTCATCATGGTCCTTCATGTCCTCGCTCGTTCCACGTGAAGCTCCAATGGTGCCGACATCTTTACATCATACGTCACGTTCAGTCCATAGGGTTTGTCCTGGGAGCAGCTGATATACAAGGGGGCTGAGGTCCAGGCGGTGTCACAGGGTGTCCCCAGCACCGATCATGGGCCAGCAGCTCCAGGCTTCAGCCTCGTCTGCCGAGAAGGGTGAGCCTCGTTCTCTGCAGATAAATCTGGACACTTTTATAATAGACTTTCTGAGTATCAGCTCCTGATCTACATCTCTGCTTGCAGTCAGTAATTGGACAAATGCTTTATCTGCTCAGGCTCCTGATTTATAGATTTACACTGATACATAGTAACAAACACTGACAGCAAAGCCAGATCAAGAGGGCGTAATATCAACAAGAATATTACAAGTTACTGACAGCAGGCAGAGATGGGGAGACCAAAATGTGGCTAAAGGCCACTTCACACACACAGATATCTGAGTCCAATATCTGAACAGATCTCTGGTTGCAGTGAAATCATGGATACATTGCTCCATGTTGTACACAGCCACAAAATGGAGCAATGTATTCATGATTTCACTGCAACCAGAGATTGGTTCAGATATTGGACTCAGATATCTGTGTGTGTGAAGTGTCCTTAACACTCACCTGAAAAAGGCACCAGCTGCATGGAAACTGTGCAGCTCCAGGTGCAGAACACAGGGTAGAGAGAGCACTCAGCAAAATACAGGAATAAAGAGAGCACTCAGCAAAATACAGGAATAAAGAGAGTTGTCAGCAGCCAACGGAAGAAAAGAGAGTTGTCAGCAGCCAACGGAAGAAAAGAGAGTTGTCAGCAAAATACATGAATAATGAGAGTTGTCAGCAGCCAACAGGAGTACACAGTTATTGGCAAACTATAGGAGTACAGAATGTTGTCAACAGCCAACAGGAGTACAGAGAGTTATCAGCAGTATACAGGAGTACAGAGAGTTATCAGCAGTATACAGGAGTACAGAGAGTTATCAGCAGTGTACAGGAGTACAGAGAGTTGTCAGCAGTGTACAGGAGTACAGAGAGTTATCAGCAGTGTACAGGAGTACAGAGAGTTGTCAGCAGTATACAGGAGTACAGAGAGTTATCAGCAGTGTACAGGAGTACAGAGAGTTATCAGCAGTGTACAGGAGTACAGAGAGTTGTCAGCAGTATACAGGAGTACAGAGAGTTATCAGCAGTATACAGGAGTACAGAGAGTTATCAGCAGTGTACAGGAGTACAGAGAGTTGTCAGCAGTATACAGGAGTACAGAGAGTTGTCAGAAGTGTACAGGAGTACAGAGAGTTATCAGCAGTATACAGGAGTACAGAGAGTTGTCAGCAGTGTACAGGAGTACAGAGAGTTATCAGCAGTGTACAGGAGTACAGAGAGTTATCAGCAGTATACAGGAGTACAGAGAGTTGTCAGCAGCCAACAGGAGTACAGAGAGTTGTCAGCAGTGTACAGGAGTACAGAGAGTTGTCAGCAGTGTACAGGAGTAAAGAGTTATCAGCAGTATACAGGAGTACAGAGAGTTATCAGCAGTATACAGGAGTACAGAGAGTTATCAGCAGTATACAGGAGTACAGAGAGTTGTCAGCAGCCAACAGGAGTACAGAGAGTTGTCAGCAGTGCACAGGAGTACAGAGAGTTATCAGCAGTATACAGGAGTACAGAGAGTTATCAGCAGTATACAGGAGTACAGAGAGTTGTCAGCAGCCAACAGGAGTACAGAGAGTTGTCAGCAGTGTACAGGAGTACAGAGAGTTGTCAGCAGTGTACAGGAGTAAAGAGTTATCAGCAGTATACAGGAGTACAGAGAGTTATCAGCAGTGCACAGGAGTACAGAGAGTTGTCAGCAGTGTACAGGAGTACAGAGAGTTGTCAGCAGTGTACAGGAGTACAGAGAGTTATCAGCAGTATACAGGAGTACAGAGACTTATCAGCAGTATACAGGAGTACAGAGAGTTGTCAGCAGTATACAGGAGTACAGAGAGTTGTCAGCAGTGTACAGGAGTACAGAGAGTTGTCAGCAGTATACAGGAGTACAGAGAGTTGTCAGCAGTGTACAGGAGTACAGAGAGTTGTCAGCAGTGTACAGGAGTACAGAGAGTTGTCAGCAGTGTACAGGAGTACAGAGAGTTATCAGCAGTGCACAGGAGTACAGAGAGTTATCAGCAGTGTACAGGAGTACAGAGAGTTGTCAGCAGTGTACAGGAGTACAGAGAGTTATCAGCAGTGTACAGGAGTACAGAGAGTTATCAGCAGTATACAGGAGTACAGAGAGTTGTCAGCAGTATACAGGAGTACAGAGAGTTGTCAGCAGTGTACAGGAGTAAAGAGAGTTATCAGCAGTGTACAGGAGTACAGAGAGTTATCAGCAGTATACAGGAGTACAGAGAGTTGTCAGCAGCCAACAGGAGTACAGAGAGTTGTCAGCAGTGCACAGGAGTACAGAGAGTTATCAGCAGTATACTGGAGTACAGAGAGTTATCAGCAGTATACAGGAGTACAGAGAGTTGTCAGCAGTATACAGGAGTACAGAGAGTTATCAGCAGTATACAGGAGTACAGAGAGTTATCAGCAGTGCACAGGAGTACAGAGAGTTGTCAGCAGCCAACAGGAGTACAGAGAGTTGTCAGCAGTGTACAGGAGTACAGAGAGTTGTCAGCAGTGTACAGGAGTACAGAGAGTTATCAGCAGTATACAGGAGTACAGAGAGTTATCAGCAGTATACAGGAGTACAGAGAGTTGTCAGCAGCCAACAGGAGTACAGAGAGTTGTCAGCAGTGTACAGGAGTACAGAGTTGTCAGCAGTGTACAGGAGTACAGAGAGTTGTCAGCAGTGTACAGGAGTACAGAGAGTTATCAGCAGTGCACAGGAGTACAGAGAGTTGTCAGCAGTGTACAGGAGTACAGAGAGTTGTCAGCAGTGTACAGGAGTACAGAGTTATCAGCAGTATACAGGAGTACAGAGAGTTATCAGCAGTATACAGGAGTACAGAGAGTTGTCAGCAGTATACAGGAGTACAGAGAGTTGTCAGCAGTATACAGGAGTACAGAGAGTTGTCAGCAGTGTACAGGAGTAAAGAGAGTTATCAGCAGTGTACAGGAGTACAGAGAGTTGTCAGCAGTGTACAGGAGTACAGAGAGTTGTCAGCAGTGCACAGGAGTACAGAGAGTTGTCAGCAGTGTACAGGAGTACAGAGAGTTATCAGCAGTATACAGGAGTACAGAGAGTTATCAGCAGTATACAGGAGTACAGAGAGTTGTCAGCAGTATACAGGAGTACAGAGAGTTGTCAGCAGTGTACAGGAGTAAAGAGAGTTATCAGCAGTGCACAGGAGTACAGAGAGTTATCAGCAGTATACAGGAGTACAGAGAGTTATCAGCAGTATACAGGAGTACAGAGAGTTGTCAGCAGTATACAGGAGTACAGAGAGTTGTCGGCAGTATACAGGAGTACAGAGAGTTGTCAGCAGCCAACGGAGTACAGAGAGTTATCAGCAGTATACAGGAGTACAGAGAGTTGTCAGCAGTGTACAGGAGTACAGAGAGTTGTCAGCAGCCAACAGGAGTACAGAGAGTTATCAGCAGTGCACAGGAGTACAGAGAGTTGTCAGCAGTGTACAGGAGTACAGAGAGTTGTCAGCAGTGTACAGGAGTACAGAGAGTTGTCAGCAGCCAACAGGAGTACAGAGAGTTATCAGCAGTTACAGGAGTACAGAGAGTTGTCAGCAGTGTACAGGAGTACAGAGAGTTGTCAGCAGCCAACAGGAGTACAGAGAGTTATCAGCAGTGCACAGGAGTACAGAGAGTTTCAGAGTACAGGAGTC
The DNA here is from genome assembly GCA_033576535.1 of Allobates femoralis. Classification (NCBI taxonomy): domain Eukaryota; kingdom Metazoa; phylum Chordata; class Amphibia; order Anura; family Aromobatidae; genus Allobates; species Allobates femoralis. Next base: position 26,305 of record JARQOC010001495.1, read on the forward strand.
GAGTTGTCAGCAGGTACAGGAGTACAGAGAGTTGTCAGCAGTGTACAGGAGTACAGAGAGTTGTCAGCAGCCAACAGGAGTACAGAGAGTTATCAGCAGTATACAGGAGTACAGAGAGTTGTCAGCAGTGTACAGGAGTACAGAGAGTTGTCAGCAGTACAGGAGTACAGAGAGTTTCAGCAGTGACAGGAGTACAGAGAGTTGTCAGCAGTGCACAGGAGTACAGAGAGTTGTCAGCAGTGTACAGGAGTACAGAGAGTTGTCAGCAGTGTACAGGAGTAAAGACAGTTTCAGCATCACAAAGGGAGTAAAGAGAGTTGTCAGAATAGTATAGTATACAGAGTTGTCAGCAGCTCAGTGATTCCAGCAGTTTCGCAGCTGTACCTGGTGTACACATTTTGTGTTCAGACATGTACATTGTCAGCAGTGTCAGGGTGGGTCAGCATGTTTACCGATAGTGTGCATTGTTACCATTGTTCAGTGTGACTCGGTCTCTCTGACATATCTAGCAGATACGATGGATGTACAAAGTGTTGTGCCACATAGATCAGAGGTTGATCCTATGCAGTCTGTCACAGGGGTACAGAGTAATCAGCCAGAGACGGGTCATGAAGGTTCAGCATATTCCAGTGGTGTGCAGCGCTCTTTGTGATCGATGCCTAAGGCCCGTTACACAACAGATAACAGAGATGGTGGATTCTGTGCAGTGAAATCAGACAGAATTGTTACATAGCACAAAATAGAACAATGTGTAACAGCTTTAGCATACAGATTTCGAGTTTTGCTCTGCTCTCAGGTGTATCAGGTCCCAGTAGATGTAGTCGAGCCCGTCCAGTCTGGTGTATCAGCGTATGAGCTATCGCACGTTACAATTTCTTCACAGTTCACGACTTATCAGCATATAAATTCGCTGAGTTGATCTAATCGCACACTAAAAAATCTTCCAGGTTTTAAGGAAGTTTACATAAAGTTGAACATGTAACTGTGAAGTAGTACAGAATTTGGTGTTTTGGAAATAAAACAAGATTGTCAGCAGCCAACAGGAGTACAGAGAGTTGTCAGCAGTGTACAGGAGTACAAAAGAGTTGTCAGCAGTGTACAGGAGTAAAGAGAGTTATCAGCAGTATACAGGAGTACAGAGAGTTATCAGCAGTATACAGGAGTAACAGAGAGTTATCAGCAGTATACAGGAGTACAGAGAGTTATCAGCAGTTTCACAGGAGTACAGAGAGTTGTCAGCAGCCAACAGGAGTACAGAGAGTTGTCAGCAGTGTACAGGAGTACAGAGAGTTGTCAGCAGTGTACAGGAGTACAGAGAGTTATCAGCAGTATACAGGAGTACAGAGAGTTATCAGCAGTATACAGGAGTACAGAGAGTTGTCAGCAGCCAACAGGAGTACAGAGAGTTGTCAGCAGTGTACAGGAGTACAGAGTTGTCAGCAGTGTACAGGAGTACAGAGAGTTGTCAGCAGTGTACAGGAGTACAGAGAGTTATCAGCAGTGCACAGGAGTACAGAGAGTTGTCAGCAGTGTACAGGAGTACAGAGAGTTGTCAGCAGTGTACAGGAGTACAGAGTTATCAGCAGTATACAGGAGTACAGAGAGTTATCAGCAGTATACAGGAGTACAGAGAGTTGTCAGCAGTATACAGGAGTACAGAGAGTTGTCAGCAGTATACAGGAGTACAGAGAGTTGTCAGCAGTGTACAGGAGTAAAGAGAGTTATCAGCAGTGTACAGGAGTACAGAGAGTTGTCAGCAGTGTACAGGAGTACAGAGAGTTGTCAGCAGTGCACAGGAGTACAGAGAGTTGTCAGCAGTGTACAGGAGTACAGAGAGTTATCGCAGTATACAGGAGTACAGAGAGTTATCAGCATATACAGGAGTACAGAGAGTTGTCAGCAGTATACAGGAGTACAGAGAGTTGTCAGCAGTGTACAGGGTAAAGAGAGTTATCAGCAGTGCACAGGAGTACAGAGAGTTATCAGCAGTATACAGGAGTACAGAGAGTTATCAGCAGTATACAGGAGTACAGAGAGTTGTCAGCAGTATACAGGAGTACAGAGAGTTGTCGGCAGTATACAGGAGTACAGAGAGTTGTCAGCAGCCAACAGGGTACAGAGAGTTATCAGCTATACAGGAGTACAGAGAGTTGTCAGCAGTGTACAGGAGTACAGAGAGTTGTCAGCAGCCAACAGGAGTACAGAGAGTTATCAGCAGTGCACAGGAGTACAGAGAGTTGTCAGCAGTGTACAGGAGTACAGAGAGTTGTCAGCAGTGTACAGGAGTACAGAGAGTTGTCAGCAGCCAACAGGAGTACAGAGAGTTATCAGCAGTATACAGGAGTACAGAGAGTTTCAGCAGTGTACGGAGTACAGAGAGTTGTCAGCAGCCAACAGGAGTACAGAGAGTTATCAGCATGCACAGGAGTACAGAGAGTTGTCAGCAGTGTACAGGAGTAAGAGAGTTGTCAGCAGAGTACAGGAGTACGAGGTTGTCAGCAGTGTACAGGAGTACAGAGAGTTGTCAGCAGCCAACAGGAGTACAGAGAGTTATCAGCAGTATACAGGAGTACAGAGAGTTGTCAGCAGTGTACAGGAGTACAGAGAGTTGTCAGCAGCCAACAGGAGTACAGAGAGTTATCAGCAGTGCACAGGAGTACAGAGAGTTGTCAGCAGTGCACAGGAGTACAGAGAGTTGTCAGCAGTGTACAGGAGTACAGAGAGTTGTCAGCAGTGTACAGGAGTAAAGACAGTTGTCAGCATCACAAAAGGGGTAAAAAGAGTTGTCAGAATAGTATAGTAATAAAGAGTTGTCAGCAGCCTCCAGTGATTTCTCAGCAGTGTTGTGGGGCTGCAGCTGTCCCTTGGTGACACATTTTTGTGTCTCAGACACTGTACATTGTGCGCGGTGTCCAGGGCTGGAGCTCAGCCACCATTGCTTCTTATCCGATAGTAGATGCATTTGTTGACATTGTCTCCACGTGTGACCTCGGTCTCTCTGACTATATCTGTTACATTGGAGCCTGACGTATGGAGATGTTACATAAGTGTTGGTGACCACTAGACTCGGAGCGGTGCATCCTTCTGCGTCTGCTCACCGGGGGTCAGGTACACTCCAGCTCCAGACGGCTGAAGGTTCCGATATTCCCTGTGGTTGTGCAGCCGCTCTCTTGTGATCGATGCTCCTAAGGCCCAGTTACACACACAGATAATTGTGCAGAGATTGGTGGCAGATCTCTGGTTGCAGTGAAATCATGGACACATTGTTACATAGCCACAAAATAGAACAATGTGTAAACCGGCCTTTAGCCTAATATATTTCGATTTGTTTTGCTCCTGCTCTCAGGCTGTGATCAGTCCCCGCTCTTGACCTGTGATCGGCCCCCGCTCCCAGTCTGTGATCAGCCCCGCTGGATGAGCCATCGCACCGTTACACACTTTCTTCCATGTTCTCGCACTTCTCACCTATAAATTCGCTTTTTGAATCTTAATCGCCCACTAAAAAATCCTTCTCGGTTTTAAGGCTCAATGTTCTAAATACACACGTGTGAAATGAAATGTGAAGATTAGTAACAAATTTGGTGTCTTTTGTGCCAAAGTCAAAGCACAAATATTAGTAATCTGCCGACTAGTGTTTATATGGGGGTGCGAACTGCGCCATGACGGCGGGGAAAACACAGGAGCGCTCTATCGAGACTGTTGTCCACAGTTAGTATTGTTTCTGTGTCCCCAGTTATTGCCCCGACCTCCCCCGCAGCGCTCCTCATGTGGCCGTATCCTTTATAGAATAGTCGTTATATAGAGAGCAGAAGTGGTGGAGTCTTTATTTTTATATAGAGGTTTCTATGTTGGATTCAGATATATAAGATGTGTGGTCTCTGAGGGTCGCACCTTCATGGATAGGGGGTCCGCACAAGGGAATATAATAAAGCCAAATCAGTGGCCCCACCCAAAATGACCAGACGTGTCCTCCCCTATTGAGAGCCCCCTGCTCCCTAGTGACCCTTTTGTTAGAAAAGCCTCCCATTCCCAAGAGAACCCCGGCCCCCCGCTCTGGAGAAACCCCCACTTTTGAGAGCCTGGCTCCCGAGAACCCCACACCACCCATTAAGCCCACAGATGGCCTTTTGTAGACTGAGAATCAGGCAGGTCTGTGCAGCGTGGAGAGGCAGTAAACTGTATAGTAATTAGAGAAGTGACTGTAGATCATCAGAATTACACAGAGGGATGGTCTGCCCCCCTCCACCCATCCTTAATAAAGGGGCAGGCGCCATATCATTCATTTGCACTATTATTTGCCATGGTTTCCTCCATCGTCGTTACATTGACCATGAAGTGACCCTGTGATTACAGCTGAAGAATCGATGAGTAAATGTGAGATTATTGCCGAGTTCTTGTATCTACGACCTCTTGACTTTTGATCGTCCCTCTGATATGAGAAAAAAAAAAAAAGATTTCTTGAATTTAATAAAAGTTAATAATTTCTGTTCATCTCAGTGACTGAAGGCTCATGAATGACTGAGACCAGAACCTGTCTGAGTCCGGCTACGTTCCCTCATCCACGGGACACGTCCTACTACACTTTTTCTCATGAAAAGAAGTTGAGGCGGTCTAATTAGGAACGCTAAGGCCGATGGGCAAGAAATTAAGATAAAAATTAGAAAAATTGGTTAACAAACCTTTATTTGCATTCTACATCCCACAACATGTTTCGACAGTGAATGTCTTCATCAGGTGGAGTCTCCATCTGCTGAAGACATTCACTGTCGAAACATGTTGTGGGATGTAGAGGGCAAATAAAGGTTTGTTAACCAATTTTTCTAATTTTTATCTAATTTTTTGGCCATCGGCCTTAGCGCTCCTGATTAGACCTCATGCTCCCTGTTCCCTCTGTGAGGGACTGGCGGCAGGAACAGCTCTAGGCATTCATTAATTACCCTGGAAAGGACTTGGTGTTACCCAAGAGTCCGAGCATCTAGCTTGAGGACCTGCTGTAGCGTCACCGCACAGCCTGATCACGTGACCAAGACCCGGAAGTAACGCGGGAGATACCATGTCCCCCCCCCCCCGACTGAGAGAGCACAGAGCAGTTCCGGGACAAGACCCTCATCATAGGAGGCTGAAACTAGGGTTGTGTGGAGTTGCATAACCCCATAAGGCGAGTGGCTAAAGCCCACCACACAGCCATTCATGCCATAAGAGCTTCACATTGCGCCCCTTTTGTATTTGTATTACATTTTTTCTCAGGCACAGAAATCACTAAGCCATTTACACATCAGTCTGAAAAATGGGTTGGTGAGACTTGGAGCCGGTCAGTGAGATGCTGAGCTCATTAGTGAGACTCGGAGCCGGTCGGTGAGATTCTGAGCTCATTAGTGAGACTCGGAGCCCGTCGGTGAGATTCTGAACTCATTAGTGAGACTCGGAGCCGGTCAGTGAGATTCTGAGCTCATTAGTGAGACTCGGAGCCGGTCGGTGAGATTCTGAGCTCGTTAGTGAGACTCAGAGCCAGTCGGTGAGATTCTGAGCTCGTTAGTGAGACTCGGAGCCGGTCAGTGAGATTCTGAGCTCATTAGTGAGACTCGGAGCCGGTCGGTGAAATTCTGAACTAGTTAGTGAGACTCGGAGCCGGTCGGTGAGACTCGGAGCCGGTCAGTGAGATTCTGAGCTCGTTAGTGAGACTCGGAGCCAGTCGGTGAGACTCGGAGCCGGTCGGTGAGACTCGGAGCCGGTCAGTGAGATTCTGAGCTCATTAGTGAGACTCGGAGCCGGTCGGTGAGATTCTGAACTAGTTAGTGAGACTCGGAGCCGGTCAGTGAGATTCTGAGTTGGATAGTGAGACTCCGGGCCGGTCAGTGAGATTCTGAGCTGGTTAGTGAGACTCTGATCCGGTCGGTGAGATTCTGAGCTCGTTAGTGAGACTCAGAGCCGGTCGGTGAGATTCTGAGCTCGTTAGTGAGACTCGGAGCCGGTCAGTGAGATTCTGAGCTCGTTAATGAGACTCGGAGCCAGTCAGTAAGATTCTGAGCTGGTTAGTAAGACTGAGCCAGTCGGTGAGATGCTGAGCTCGTTAGTGAGACTCGGAGCCGGTCGGTGAGACTCGGAGCCGGTCAGTGAGATTCTGAGCTCGTTAGTGAGACTCGGAGCCGGTCGGTGAGACTCGGAGCCGGTCAGTGAGATTCTGAGCTGGTTAGTGAGACTCTGATCCGGTCGGTGAGATTCTGAGCTCGTTAGTGAGACTCGGAGCCGGTCGGTGAGACTCGGAGCTCGTTAGTGAGACTCGGAGCCGGTCAGTGAGATTCTGAGCTCGTTAGTGAGACTCGGAGCCGGTCAGTGAGATTCTGAGCTCGTTAGTGAGACTCGGAGCCGGTCAGTGAGATTCTGAGCTCGTTAGTGAGACTCTGATCCGGTCGGTGAGATTCTGAGCTCGTTAGTGAGACTCGGAGCCGGTCGGTGAGACTCGGAGCTCGTTAGTGAGACTCGGAGCTCGTTAGTGAGACTCGGAGCTCGTTAGTGAGACTCGGAGCTCGTTAGTGAGACTCGGAGCTCGTTAGTGAGATTCTGAGCTCGTTAGTGAGATTCTGAGCTCGTTAGTGAGATTCTGAGCTCATTAGTGAGACTCGGAGCCGGTCGGTGAGACTCGGAGCCGGTCAGTGAGATTCTGAGCTGGTTAGTGAGACTCTGATCCGGTCGGTGAGATTCTGAGCTCGTTAGTGAGACTCGGAGCCGGTCGGTGAGACTCGGAGCTCGTTAGTGAGACTCGGAGCCGGTCAGTGAGATTCTGAGCTCGTTAGTGAGACTCTGATCCGGTCAGTGAGATTCTGAGCTCGTTAGTGAGACTCGGAGCCGGTCAGTGAGATTCTGAGCTTGTTAGTGAGACTCTGATCCGGTCAGTGAGATTCTGAGCTCGTTAGTGAGACTCGGAGCCGGTCGGTGAGACTCGGAGCTCGTTAGTGAGACTCGGAGCTCGTTAGTGAGACTCGGAGCTCGTTAGTGAGACTCGGAGCTCGTTAGTGAGACTCGGAGCTTGTTAGTGAGACTCGGAGCTCGTTAGTGAGACTCGGAGCTCGTTAGTGAGATTCTGAGCTCGTTAGTGAGATTCTGAGCTCGTTAGTGAGACTCAGAGCCGGTCAGTGAGATTCTGAGCTCATTAGTGAGACTCGGAGCCGTCGGTGAGATTCTGAACTAGTTAGTGAGACTCGGAGCCGGTCGGTGAGATTCTGAGTTGGATAGTGAGACTCCGAGCCGGTCAGTGAGATTCTGAGCTCGTTAGTGAGACTCGGAGCCGGTCGGTGAGATTCTGAGTTGGATAGTGAGACTCAGAGCCGGTCAGTGAGATTCTGAGCTCGTTAGTGAGACTCAGAGCCGGTCGGTGAGATTCGGAACTCGTTAATGAGACTCGGAGCCGGTCGGTGAAATTCTGAGCTCGTTAGTGAGACTCTGAGCCGGTCGGTGAGACTCGGAGCCGGTCAGTGAGATTCTGAGCTCGTTAGTGAGACTCGGAGCCGGTCAGTGAGATTCTGAGCTGGTTAGTGAGACTCTGATCCGGTCGGTGAGATTCTGAGCTCGTTAGTGAGACTCGGAGCCGGTCGGTGAGACTCGGAGCTCGTTAGTGAGACTCGGAGCTCGTTAGTGAGACTCGGAGCCGGTCGGTGAGATTCTGAGCTTGTTAGTGAGACTCAGAGCCGGTCAGTGAGATTCTGAGCTCGTTAGTGAGACTCAGAGCCGGTCAGTGAGATTCTGAGCTCGTTAGTGAGGACTCAGAGCCGGTCAGTGAAATTCTGAGCTCGTTAGTGAGACTCGGAGCCGGTCAGTGAGATTCTGAGCTCGTTAGTGAGACTCGGAGCCGGTCAGTGAGATTCTGAGCTGGTTAGTGAGACTCTGATCCGGTCGGTGAGATTCTGAGCTCGTTAGTGAGACTCGGAGGCGGTCGGTGAGACTCGGAGCTCGTTAGTGAGACTCGGAGCTCGTTAGTGAGATTGAGCTCGTTAGTGAGATTCTGAGCTGGTTAGTAAGACTCTGAGCCAGTCGGTGAGATGCTGAGCTCATTAGTGAGACTCTGAGCTCGTTAGTGAGTGAGCCAGTCAGTAAGATTCTGAGCTGGTTAGTAAGACTGAGCCAGTCGGTGAGATGCTGAGCTCGTTAGTGAGACTCGGAGCCGGTCGGTGAAATTCTGAGCTCGTTAGTGAGACTCGGAGCCGGTCAGTGAGATTCTGAGCTCGTTAGTGAGACTCGGAGCTGGTCAGTGAGATTCTGAGCTGGTTAGCGAGACTTTGATCCGGTCGGTGAGATTCTGAGCTCGTTAGTGATACTCGGAGCCGGTCAGTGAGATTCTGAGCTCGTTAATGAGACTCGGAGCCAGTCAGTAAGATTCTGAGCTGGTTAGTAAGACTGAGCCAGCCGGTGAGATGCTGAGCTCGTTAGTGAGACTCGGAGCCGGTCGGTGAGACTCGGAGCCGGTCAGTGAGATTCTGAGCTCGTTAGTGAGACTCGGAGCCAGTCGGTGAGACTCTGAGCCGGTCGGTGAAATTCTGAGCTCGTTAGTGAGACTCGGAGCCGGTCGGTGAGACTCGGAGCCGGGTCAGTGAGATTCTGAGCTCGTTAGTGAGACTCGGAGCCGGTCAGTGAGATTCTGAGCTGGTTAGTGAGACTCTGATCCGGTCGGTGAGATTCTGAGCTCGTTAGTGAGACTCGGAGCTCGTTAGTGAGACTCGGAGCTCGTTAGTGAGACTCGGAGCTCGTTAGTGAGACTCGGAGCTCGTTAGTGAGACTCGGAGCTCGTTAGTGAGACTCGGAGCTCGTTAGTGAGACTCGGAGCGGTCGGTGAGATTCTGAGCTCGTTAGTGAGACTCGGAGCCGGTCGGTGAGATTCTGAGCTCGTTAGTGAGACTTGGAGCCGGTCGGTGAGATTCTGAGCTCGTTAGTGAGACTCGGAGCCGGTCGGTGAGATTCTGAGCTCGTTAGTGAGACTCGGAGCCGGTCGGTGAGATTCTGAGCTCGTTAGTGAGACTCGGAGCCGGTCGGTGAGACTCGGAGCTATTTGTTGAAAATCCAAGCGGTCAGTGAGACACTGAGCCGGTCCTACTCTCATCCCAGTAGTGGATCTGACTACTCCATGTCCATCCGCACCTAATCCACTTATAACTGAAACATAATTTATACAGAGTCCAGAGACAGAAATTGGGGTGAAACCCTGGAGGGCTGGGGGACTCGCTCTGTCTCTTTCAGAGGGTGAGAAGCAGCAGAGCTGATGATCACAGTACAGTATGTTGTGTCAGTGTTAAGAGGTCTGGACACACCAGATGATCAGTCTATACAGCCGCATTACGCAGCACTTTCCATACTGTCACTTCCACTGCTTTCATCAAAGGACATGGAGGATTCTGAGCCGTTTAATCACAAAACTCCTTACAAAGAGAAGAATCCTCAGGCAATCCATGACACAATGATTGCTGTGGATGGAGGTGATGCACTTTCCTAAAAACAAGTTAAGTTTTGGAACCCGCAGTTTATGTGCGGTCAGGAATCAGCTGAAGATCACGTCCGTTCAGGGCGACCTGAGAAAGGATCTCCAGAGGAAACGTGCCATATAGTGGAGGCCAAGATTATGGAAGATCAAAGTCAGCAATATAGATGATGTATTACACATATAGTTGGCACGGTGTCCGTATCATTCATGATGTTTTGATGGTGTCAAATGTCAGTTCCCGGTGGGAGCCACAAGTGTTGACGCCTAGGCAAAAAAAGCATGTCACCAGGGAGTTAGACCTGCTTAGAAAGAGTCCAGGAGACTTCTATTATTATTAGGGGTGGTGAAACAAGGGTCCAGCACTGGCTCCCGAGAGCCCATACAATGGAAGCACAAGAGGCCACCAACTCCAAAGCAGTCAGCTGGAAGGATCGTGGCTCTTAGCCGTCCACTCTACAGTCCAGACCGGGCGCCCGAGAGCCCATACAAAGGGCCATCAACTCCAAAGCAGTCAGCTGGATCGTGGCTCTTAGCCGTCCACCCTATGGTCCAGACCGGGCTCCCGAGAGCCCATACAAGGGGCCATCAACTCCAAAGCAGTCAGCTGGAAGGATCGTGGCTCTTAATCCTCCACCCTACGGTCCAGACCGGGCTCCCGGTGATGACTTTGTAGCGGGGGCAATGATTTCCAGCTGATAATGAACCACACAGGCAGTAACAGGACTCTTGTAAGACAGCATCTGTGCTGACGGCATCTGATCACTTAATATAACGTGGGAGAAGTGTGTTGAAGTCAAGGGGCATTACATTGATGTTACTTTTTTATGTTGATTCCTAAAGTTGGGGTGTGTCCAGATGCTGGGACCCCCACTATTCATGAGATCGAGGTCACGCGGTGTAAGACACCCACACTTGCCCTTGGTTCTAATCACGGACATTTTCCCCTTACATCGGGGTTTGGAACCATTTTCAGACTCAATATAAAGGATTTTCCCTCAGGTGTCGTCTCCTGGGGGCAGATGATGTGATCGGTGAGACCCCCAGCTGAGGAGCAGAGGTGACCACTACTCGCCCAGCCCTGACCCCGTCATACACTGCACACTCGGTACTCAGTGAAGGGCGTTTATTATCCAGAATCTTAAGAGAAAATAAATACAGTAACAAAAATGTGAAAATCAGAAACCTCGGAGCAGCACTGGTGTTCGATGGGAGAACGGCCCCGTCCTGCTGGGGGCGCACAGGAGACCTCACCCGCCTCACAATGAAATGACGAACAGCCACCACCAGCTGGAGGGGAACTACAACTCCCAGCGGCCACTGGTTTACAGAGAGCGGAGAGTTGTATCTGCATCACTGCCGGCATACAGAGGATTGGTGGTCACTGCCCGGGGGATCCTCCCGGTACGTGGGTTAATGTTGGTGTGGTCTGCCCCTTCCCCGGCCTCCGGGAGCACCGTCTGCTGTGGAGCGCGGGTTCTTGATGGTCTCATCTACAGACAGGATGAGGCAGGCGGCCTCTGAGGCTGCGGTCAGGGCGTTGATCCTCACGATAGCCGGCTCCCAAACGCAGGCATCAAAGTTATCTGCAATGTCTTCATTATTCACGTCCACTCCGTACCACATGCCGCCCTGTGAACAGCCAGCACACAGAGGGTTAACAGCAAGCACTGGACCAGTCGGACGTCCCGCAACAAAGCGCTGACACCGAACAATCCCAGGACTGCAGGCGGGCGACATAATACAGGGCGGCGCTCACCTGGGCATGCTTCGCTCTCAGCTTGTTCAGGATGTTGGTGGCATCGAAGCCGGCGTTGTCGCACAGCTGGCGGGGGATGATCTCCAGCGCTTTGGCGTAGGAGCCGATGAGGAGCTGCTGCTTGCCAGGAATGGTCCGGGAGTAATCCCGCAGGTATTTGGACAGCTCCATCTCGATGGCGCCTCCTCCGGCGACCACAGAGTCGTTCTAGAATGGAGAGGACATGTTATGGCGAGAGGGCCGACACCTGGAGATAGCCTGGCGCGAGGGCCAACACCTGGAGATAGCCCGACACGAGGGCCGACACCTGGAGATAGCCTGACACGAGGGCCGACACCCACCTTGATGGCTCTGCGCACAATCATGATGGCGTCGTGCAGAGATCGCTCCGTCTCCTCCATGAACTGCTCCGCTCCTCCGCGCAGGATTATAGTGCAGGTTTTGGCTTTCGGGCAGCCGGTGAAGAAGTTATATCTGGAGAGAAAAAATAATTTAAGTCAAATAAATGAAGTAAACTAATCCACCCTCCCCTCCTGCCCCGGCTCCCCCTGCTTGTTCACCACCACCTACTCTAGTGATTCTGTGTGACATCTTCACACGTTATCATGGCGCTCACCTTTCTCCGCCCACCTGCACCTCCTCGAACAGCGCGCACTGACCCAGCACCTCATCTGTCAGAGCGTTCACACTGGTCTGGATGGAGCCACCGCAGGCCTGGAAGAGACACATGTGTCAGACACCAGGGATACAGGACCCCCCCACAGCTGGGCACGTCCCCTACCATCATGGTCCTCCGGAGATCCTCCTCGCAGACTCTGCCGGCACAGAAAAGATCCCGGTCAGCAAAGTACTGAGTGGCCACGTCCCCGATGGGAAGCTTGGACAGGACCACTTTGGCTCCGGACTTGTGAATCTTGTCCAGTTTGTCGTACAGGATATTCCACTCCGCGTCCACGATGGCCTGGTACTCCTGTGATGGAAGACAGACACTGGCACCACAGCTTCGCACACTCCACGCCTCTGCACACCCCCCACACACTCCACGCCTCTGCACACCCCGCGGCCCCCGCACACTCCACGCCTCTGCACACCCCGCGGCCCCCGCACACTCCACGCCTCTGCACACCCCGCGGCCCCCGCACACTCCACGCCTCTGCACACCCCGCGGCCCCCGCACACTCCACGCCTCTGCACACCCCGCGGCCCCCGCACACTCCACGCCTCCGCACACCCTGCACACTCCACGGCCCCCGCACACCCCACTGAGGTAACACAGATGTCAAAACACCAGTGCACAGTCCCCTGCAACCCAAGCATGGGGGGCGGTTGTGGCCCCTGTGACTGACCATGCTAACAAGGAGACTGGTGGTATCTATAGACACCAGGTCAACAAAGCCGCCCACCTGACCTTATAGCATGGGTGTGACCAACAGGCTTGGCTCTGACACTGTGCTTCACCTGTATGTGTGTGACTGACGCTCTATTGCTGACCTGGATGCCCCAGCACACTCTACGGCTCTGCACACCCCGCTGCCCCCGCACACTCTACGGCTCTGCACACCCCCTGCCCCCGCACACTCTACGGCTCTGCACACCCCGCTGCCCCCGCACACTACGGCTCTGCACACCCCGCTGCCCCCGCACACTCTACGGCTCTGCACACCCCGCTGCCCCCGCACACTCTACGGCTCTGCACACCCCGCTGCCCCTGCACACTCCACGCCTCTGCACACCCCGCTGTTCCCGCCCTGACTGCTTACCTCCACATTGCTGACCCTGACTTCAGCATTGTCCTTCTCGGCCTTCAGCTCCAGCTCCACATTCAGCAGAGCAATCCGGGGATCTGAATATTTCTTGGGCTGCATCTCGAAGCCGGCGTAGGAGAACGTCTTCTTGAACGCGACTCCGGCCACCAGTCGAGAATCCTGAGGATACAGAGAGTAATTGTGTGCAGAGGGAGGGGGACAAACAGCAGCGGCGCACCCACCCTGGGGGACAACAGCGGTGCACCACGAGAACGGACAGCTCAAACCCTCCACCTAGGGACGACCGTGGCATCGCACCCAGCAACCCCGGGGAACGACTGTGGCGGCACACCCACCCCGGGGGACGGCGGCACACCCAGCAGTACGCACCTCCAGAGCTCCTCCCTGAACCTTCTTAATCCCGATCATCTTCAACTGTAGCAGGTCGTCTAACAAGGTGACGGCGTCCACCACCATCTTGGCGAAGAAATCCTTCTGCAGAGCGATGAGCTTGGAGCTGAGGGCTGTGGCCGCGCACTTCTCCAGCAGGTGGCGCTGCTCCCTAAAGGCAAAACACAGAGTTCAGAAGGTGACAGAGGTCACAGAGGAGGACGGACAGACGGACACTCACTCTTTGTCCTCCTTCTTCACAGTTACAGAAAGCTCCTTAATCTTACTGACAGCCTGAAAAATACAACATCAACATCATCAACAATAACATTACACAAAGCCC
>JARQOC010001496.1:0-39981 GCA_033576535.1 Allobates femoralis
GGATGTGCGTATGTGGATGTGTGTGAACTCCAGCGTCCGTGGATGTGTGTTAGTGTGTCCGTGCATGTGTGCGTACGTGGATGTGTGTTAGTGTGTCCGTGCATGTGTGCGTCCGTGGATGTGTGTTAGTGTGTCCGTGCATGTGTGCGTACGTGGATGCATGCGCGGATGTGTGGATGTTGATGTGTGTGAACTCCAGCGTCCGTGGATGTGTGTTAGTGTGTCCGTACATGTGGCGTCCATGGATGTGTGTTAGTGTGTCCGTGCATGTGTGCGTCCGTGGATGTGTTAGTGTGTCCGTGCATGTGTGCATCCGTGAATGTGTGTTAGTGTGTCCGTGCATGTGTGCGTCCGTGGATGTGTGTTAGTGTGTCCGTGCATGTGTGCGTCCGTGGATGTGTTAGTGTGTCCGTGCATGTGTGCATCCGTGAATGTGTGTTAGTGTGTCCGTGCATGTGTGCGTCCGTGGATGTGTGTTAGTGTGTCCGTGCATGTGTGCGTACGTGGATGTGTGTTAGTGTGTCCGTGCATGTGTGCGTGCGTGGATGTGCGTATGTGGATGTGTGTGAACTCCAGCGTCCGTGGATGTGTGTTAGTGTGTCCGTGCATGTGTGCGTCCGTGGATGTGTGTTAGTGTGTCCGTGCATGTGTGCGTCCGTGGATGTGTGTTAGTGTGTCCGTGCATGTGTGCGTCCGTGGATGTGTGTTAGTGTGTCCGTGCATGTGTGCGTCCGTGGATGTGTGGTAGTGTGTCCGTGCATGTGTGGTAGTGTGTCCGTGCATGTGTGCGTCCGTGGATGTGTGTTAGTGTGTCCATGCATGTGTGCGTACGTGGATGCATGCGTGGATGTGCGTATGTGGATGTGTGTGAACTCCAGCGTCCGTGGATGTGTGTTAGTCTGTCCGTGCATGTGTGCGTACGTGGATGTGTGTTAGTGTGTCCATGCATGTGTGCGTCCGTGGATGTGTGTTAGTGTGTCCGTGCATGTGTGCGTACGTGGATGCGTGTATGTGGATGTGTGTGAACTCCAGCGTCCGTGGATGTGTGCGTGCGTCCGTGAATGTGTGTGTGCGTACGTGGATGTGTGCGTGGATATGTGCGTGGATGTGCGTGAATTCCAGCGTGCGTGGATGTCTGCGTGCGTGGATGACTGCGTGCGTGGATGACTGCGTGCGTGGATGTCAGCGTGCATGGATGATGGGTGCATAGGTGGATGGATGGGTGCAACAAGGGATCAAGTATCCTCTTGTTGAAGTCTCTGGGATCATAGTCATGGTGCACTGTATGACAGATCATTGTCACACAGTGCACCATAACTCTGACCCCAGAGGCTGTAGGAAGAGGACACTTGATCCCTTGCTGAAATCTCTGGATTGAGCAGAGGAGATCGAGCGTCGTGGACACCATGTCATGTTTGGAGAGCCCCTGTGTGCCTAAACATTGGAGCTCCCCTACAAGTGACCCCATTTTGGAAACTAGACCCCCCAGGGAACTTACCTAGATTGGTGGTGAGCATATTGAACCCCCACGTGCTTCACAAATTAATGAAAAAAAAAATTTTGTGGAAAAAAAGTACTTTTTCATTTTTACGGATCAATTTGTGAAGCACCTGGGGGTTCAAAGTGCTCACTATACATCTAGATACGTTCCCTGGGGGTCTAATTTCCAAAATGGGGTCACTTGTGGGGGAGCTCCAATGTTTAGGCACACAGGGGCTCTCCAAACGCGACATGGTGTCCGTTAACAATTTGAATGGAAATCAGCTCAAATTGTTAGCAGACATCATGTCAAATTTGGAGAGCCCCTGTGTGCCTAAACATTGGAGCTCCCCTACAAGTGACCCCATTTTGGAAACTACACCCCCCAGGAAACTTATCTAGATGGGTGATGAGCATTTTGAACAGCCCAGTGCTTCACAAATTAATCTGTAAAAATGAAAAAAGAAAATTTGTGTGGAAATAAAAGTACTTTTTTATTCTTACGGATGAATTTGTGAAGCACCTTGTGGTTCACAGTGCTCACTCTGCATCTAGATACGTTCCCTGGGGGGTCTAGTTTCCAAAATGGGGTCACTTGTGGGGAAGCCCCAATGTTTAGGCGCACAGGGGCTCACCAAACGCAACATGGTGACAGCTAACAATTTGAGCTGATTTTTATTCAAATTGTGAGCGGACACCATGTCGAGTTTGGAGAGCCCCTGTGCGTCTCCACATTGGAGCTCCCCCACAAGTGACCCCATTTTGGAAACTAGACCCCCCCAGGAAACATATCTAGATGGGTAGTGAGCATATTGAACCCTCAGGTGCTTCACAAATTCATGAAAAAAAAAAGATTTTTGCGGAAAAAAAGTACTTTTTCATTTTTACAGATTAATTTGTGAAGCACCTGGGGGTTGAAAGTGCTCACTATGCATCAAGATACGTTCCCTTGGGGGTCTAGTTTCCAAAAAAGGGTCACTTGTGGAGAAGCTCCTATGTGGAGACGCACAGGGGCTCTCCAAACGCAACATGGTGTCCGCTAACAATTTGAGCTCATTTTGCATTCAAATTGTTTGCAGACACCATGTCGCGTTTGGAGAGCCCCTGTGCATCTCCACATTGGAGCTCCCCCACAAGTGACCCCATTTTGGAAACTAGACCCCCAAAGGAACGTATCTAGATGCATAGTGAGCACTTTCAACCCCCAGGTGCTTCACAAATTGATCCATAATAATGAAAAAAGAAAATTTTTGTGGAAAAAAAAAGTGCTTTTTCATTGTTATGGATGAATTTGTGAAGCACCTGGGGGTTCAAGGTGCTCACTATGCATCTAGATACGTTCCTTGGGGGGTCTAGTTTCCAAAAT
The DNA here is from genome assembly GCA_033576535.1 of Allobates femoralis. NCBI lineage: Eukaryota > Metazoa > Chordata > Amphibia > Anura > Aromobatidae > Allobates > Allobates femoralis. The sequence continues at coordinate 2,846 of JARQOC010001496.1, forward strand.
GGGGTCACTTGTGGGGGAGCCCCAATGTTTAGGCACACAGGGGCTCACTAAACACAACATGGTTACAGCTAACAATTTGAGCTGATTTTTATTCAAATTGTTAGCGGAAACCATGTCGTGTTTGGAGAGCCCCTGTGTGCCTAAACATTGGAGCTCCCCCACAAGTGACCCCATTTTGGAAACTAGACCCCCCAGGGAACATATCTAGATGGGTAGTGAGCATATTGAACCCCCAGGTGCTTTACAAATTGATCTATGAAAATGAAATAGTACTTTTTTTTTCACAAACATTTTCTTTTAGCCTAAATTTTTTCGTTTTCACATGGCAACAGCATAAAATTCATCCTAAAATTTGTTGGCCAATTTCTCCTGAGTACACCGATACCTCATATGTGGTAATAAACCACTGTTTGGGCGCACGGCAGGGCTCAGAAGGGAAGGAGCGCAATTTCACTTTTTGAATGTAAAATTAGCTCCAAAATTCAAATTGCGCTCCTTCCCTTCTGAGCCCTGCCGTGCGCCCAAACAGTGATTAATAACCACATATGAGGTATCGATGTACTCAGGAGAATTTGCACAACACATTTTAAGATCCATTTTATCCTGTTGCCCATGTGAAAATGAAAGAATTGAGGCTAAAAGAACATTTTTGATAAAAAAATTAAAATATCCATTTTTTGTTTCCACTTTGCCTTAGTTCCTGTGAATTACCTGAAGGGTTAATAATATTCTTGAATGTAATTTTGAGTAGCTTGAGGGGTGCAGTTTTTGGAATGGTGTCACTTTTGGGTGTTTTCTGTCATGTACACCCCTCAAAAGGACTTCAAATGTGATGTGGTCACTAAAAAAAATGGTTTTGTAAATTTTGGTTGAAAAATGAAAAATTGCTCATGAACTTTGAACCCTTATAACGTTCAAACAAAAATATTTTTTTTTTCCAAAATTGTGCTGATGTGAAGTAGACATGTGGGAAATATTATTTAATAACTTTTTTCTGTCACATATCTCTCTTGTTTATCAGAAAAAAAAATTAAAAATGTGAAAATTGTGAAATTTTCAAAATTTTTGCCATATTTTTGATTTTTTCACAAATAAACGCAAAAATTATCGACTTAAATTTAATACTAGCATGAAGCCCAATATGTCACGAAAAAACAATCTCAGAATCGCTAGGATCGGTTGAAGCGTTCCCGAGTTATAACCTCATAAAGGGAGAGTGGTCAGAATTGCAAAAAAGGCCAAGGTCTTTAGGGTCAAAATAGGCTGGGTCCTGAAGGGGTTAAAGTGTCTGATGGCACCCTGCGTTTTTAAATCTGCACCAAAAAATAATGCATGCGTTTTTTTAACATGGGCTCCTATGGAAAACACATGCGTTTTTGGATGGCACTAAAAGGTACTAATGTACCATGCGTTTTTGCATGCGTTTTTGATAATCACATAATAGCAAAAACGCACACAAAAACACATGGTACTGTCACACATGCGTTTTTGCTATTTAGACATGCGTTTTTGCTATTAGGGCATGCGTTTTTTAACATGGGGGCCTATGGGTACGTTTTTACATGTTTTTTTTACAAAACGCAGGTCTCCAAAAACTCATGGAAAAAACGCAAGTGTGACCCCAGCCTAACTTCAAATGAACATTCAAACATGAAACCACGACTTAAAAAATGATGGTGAACTGAATAAAGGGGGGGGAAAGGGTAATCCCTGTCTATTAGATTCCCCCTACCCCTACCTGACAGTGGGGGTCAGCACCCTAAAGATTCCCTGTGGTGCCAACTTGAATGGGCACTTTAGATTCTTTAGGATAAATGTGGAAATTGGCTCTGTCACTAAGGGGTTAAATGTTTAATGGATGTGCGGCTCCATCATTAATAATATAATAATATACCATTGGAATGAATGTGCTCCATTACTATCAATGGGCAGGAAGTAAGAGAAAGGCTGTGATGACATCACTTCCTGTATATGCAAATGAGCGGACCTCTGTGATGTCACAATAGGAATGTGTTCTACATTCTGTCTCCTCACTGCTGGGCTCATTCTGCATTGGATCTCATCAGAGACGCACTCACCTAGAATTGCTCGTGTTGGTTTGTGGATTAGCGTTGGTTATTCTGCACAGTGTTGTTGGATCTACATCGGGAGGTAAATCTATTGCTTTTTATAGAACTAGAAGTTATTAGAAAGACAGAATTTCACTAAAATCTTATATTTATTATTAAGGCTGGGGTCACACTTGGCATGAGTTTTTTTAGTGACTTAAAAAAACTCATGCGTTTTTACATGCATTTTTTCATGCCATCATGAGTTTTTTAAGGTGTCTGATGGCACCCTGCGTTTTTAAATCTGCAGCAAAAAATAATGCATGTGTTTTTTTAACATGGGCTCCTATGGAAAACGCATGCGTTTTTGGATGGCACTAAAAGGTACTAATCTACCATGCGTTTTTGCATGCGTTTTTGATGTCAGCTAATCACATAATAGCAAAAGCGCACACAAAAACACATGGTACTGTCACATATGCGTTTTTGCTATTTAGACATGCGTTTTTGCTATTAGGGCATGCGTTTTTTAACATGGGGGCCTATGGGTGCATTTTTACATGTTTTTTTACAAAACGCAGGTCTTCAAAAACTCATGGAAAAAACGCAAGTGTGACCCCAGCCTAACTTCAAATGAACATTCAAACATGAAACCACGACTTAAAAAATGATGGTGAACTCAATAAAGGGGGAGCAAAGGGTAATCCCTGTCTATTAGATTCCCCCTACCCCTACCTGACAGTGGGGGTCAGCACCCTAAAGATTCCCTGTGGTGCCAAATTGAATGGGCACTTTAGATTCTTTAGGATAAATGTGGAAATTGGCTCTGTCACTAAGGGGTTAAATGTTTAATGGATGTGCGGCTCCATCATTAATAATATAATAATATACCATTGGAATAAATGTGCTCCATTACTATCAATGGGCAGGAAGTAAGAGAAAGGCTGTGATGACATCACTTCCTGTATATACAAATGCACGGACCTCTGTGATGTCACAATAGGAATGTGTTCTACATTCTGTCTCCTCACTGCTGGGCTCATTCTGCAGTTGGATCTCATCAGAGACGCACTCACCTAGAATTGCTCGTGTTGGTTTGTGGATTAGCATTGGTTATTCTGCACAGTGTTGTTGGATCTACATCGGGAGGTAAATCTATTGCTTTTTATAGAACTAGAAGAAGTTTTTAGAAAGATATAATTTCCCTAAAATCTTATATTTATTATTAATTTCAAATGAACATTCAAACATGAATCCACAACTTAAAAAATAATGATGAACTGAATAAAGGGGGAGGAAAGGGTAATCCCTGTCTATTAGATTCCCCCTACCCAGGGCCGGCGTCAGCACCCGGCGTACCCGGGCAAGTGCCGGGGCCCGATTGCTTGGAGGGGGCCCACCGGGCCCCTGAGGGCTAGGGTCACACTTGTGTTGTGACCCTAGCCTGACGCAAGTATTGTCTGCTGCAGCGCAGAGCGTTTAAAGCTATGCGCTGCCAGCAACTGAGCCCATAGAAACCCGACGTTTACATTGACAACCAATGGTTGTCATGGTAAATGTCGGGTTTCTATGGGCTGCCTCCAGCGCTATGCGCTGCAACATACTATACTTGCATAAGGCTAGGGTCACAATGCAAGTGTGACCCTAGCCTCAGGGGCCCCTGAGCACTGCCCCCACAGCGAGAGGCCAGAGCCATATCCAGGGGGCAGCTGGGGGGTCATTTTCAGGCTCCTGCAGCACCGGAGGTCTCCCTCCTCCCCCCTCCACGGGAGCTAACAGAGCAGCACACACTGTGCTAGTGTGCTTACAGGACATGTGATGATGTGAATGGATGGGGAGGAGTCAGGGGTCTCATGATCGGCTCCTCAGTGTATCCAGGACTGTGCTGGCCACCATGAATGATGCTCAAATAAGGTGAAGTTTGTGTGTGGTGAGTAGGCATTTACAGTGTGAATGTAGCAGAGGTGAGTGTGTACTAGGTGTATGGAGCGGAGCCGAGTGGGTACTAGGTGTACGGAGCAGAGCCATGTGTGTACGAGGTGTACGGAGCAGAGCCGAGTGTGTACGAGGTGTACAGAGCAGAGCCAAGTGTGTACGAGGTGTACGGAGCAGAGCCATGTGTGTACGAGGTGTACGGAGCGGAGCCGCGTGTGTACGAGGTGTACGGAGCAGAGCCGAGTGTGTACGAGGTGTACGGAGCAGAGCCGAGTGTGTACGAGGTGTACGGAGCAGAGCCGAGTGTGTACGAGGTGTACGGAGCAGAGCCGAGTGCGTACGAGGTGTACGGAGCAGAGCCGAGTGTGTACGAGGTTTACGGAGCAGAGCCATGTGTGTACGAGGTGTACCAAGCAGAGCCGTGGGTGTACGGAGCTGAGCCGCGTGCGTACGAGGTGTATGGAGCAGAGCTGAGTGCGTACGAGGTGTATGGAGCAGAGCTGAGTGTGTACGAGGTGTACGGAGCAGAGCCATGTGTGTACGAGGTGTACGGAGCAGAGCCGTGTGTGTACGAGGTGTACGGAGCAGAGCCGTGTGTGTACGAGGTGTACGGAGCAGAGCCGTGTGTGTACGAGGTGTACGGAGCAGAGCCGTGTGCAAGAGGTGTACGGAGCAGAGCCGTGTGTGTACGAGGTGTACGGAGCAGAGCCGTGTGTGTACGAGGTGTACGGAGCTGAGCCGCGTGCGTACGAGGTGTATGGAGCAGAGCTGAGTGCGTACGAGGTGTATGGAGCAGAGCCGCGTGTGTATGAGGTGTACGAAGCAGAGCCGCGTGTGTACGAGGTATGTGTACCAGTGGTAGCCCCCCGCGGATTCCGCTCCTATAGTCCCAGCCGCCTTTGCCAGCAGCATTCTTCTCCAGAGTCTCTTCTGCCGCTGTCTGCATTCTGCAGCTCAGCATGGAGGGGCACGATGTCATCACTGTGCTGATATGTGCAGAGCGACCGGAGGAGACCGGAGCGGCAAGAAGAAAGGTGAGGAGAGAGAGAGATCTGGACGGCCAGACACTCCGCTTGGCTGCGGTGCCACCATATGGCAGTGCGGCTCCATTGAGTTGCTTGCATTATTTGTGTGCTTGAGGATGCTTGTGTATATACCAAGCATCCTCAGACGCACAAAAATGCAACATTTTGCATTTGAAGGGTATTTTTAAAAAGCGCAAGGGAACGCAATCGCATTTTAGCCCTAACAACGTGTAATATACTCACTGTCAGAAACAGCTCTTGCTGGTTTCAGCAGTCACTGTTCCTGTAAGGCTGCCTTCACATAGGAGTTTTTTAAAAAATGTGGCAGTTGCGTCATTTCCGTCTAGCGGCCTGCACTTGCTGCACGTTTGCGGCAAGCCCCATGCATTGTCTATGGGGCTTGCGGTAAGTGTGCGGCAATATATATTTTATATATATATATATATATATATATATAATTATATAGTCCGCGATATGTACTTAAAGGGGGCCCACTGAGACCTTTTCGCCCGGGGCCCACAGAAACCTGGAGCCGGCCCTGCCCCTACCCCTACCTGACAGTGGGGGTCAGCACCCTAAATATTCCCTGTGGTGCCAAATTGAATGGGCACTTTAGTTTCTTTAGGATAAATGTGGAAATTGGCCTCTGTCACTAAGGGGTTAAATGTTTAATGGATGTGCGGCTCCATCATTAATAATTATAATAATATACCATTGGAATGAATGTGCTCCATTACTATCATGGCAGAAGTAAAGAAGCTGTATGACACACTTCCTTTATGCAAATGAGCGACCTGTGATGTCCAATAGGAATGTGTTTACATTCTGTCTCACTGCTGGGCTCATTCTCAGTTGGATTCATCAAGCGCCTCACCTAGAATTGCTCGTGTGTTTGTGGAATTAGGTGTTATATTCTCATATGTGGGATCTACATCGGAGTAAATCTATTGCTTTTATAAACTAGAAGTTATTAGAAAGACAGAATTTCACTAAAATCTTATATTTTTATAGGTGGGGTCACACTTGCATGAGTTTTTTAGTGACTTAAAAAAAACTCATGGTTTTACATGCGTTTTCATGCCATCATGATTTTTTAAGTGTCTGATGGCACCTGCGTTTTTAAATCTGCAGCAAAAAATATGCATGCGTTTTTTTAACATGGCTCCTTGGAAAACGCATGCGTTTTGATGGCACTAAAAGGTACTAATGTACCATCGTTTTTGCATGCTTTTGATGTCAGTAATCACATAATAGCAAAACGCACACAAAACACATGGTACTGTCACCATGCGTTTTGCTATTTAGACATGGTTTTTGCTATTAGGGCATGCGTTTTTTAACATGGGGCCTATGGTGCTTTTTACTGTTTTTTTACAAACGCAGTCTCCAAAATCATGGAAAACGCAAGTGTGACCCAGCCTAATTCAATGAACATCAAACATGAAACCACGACTTAAAAAATGTGTGAGAATAAAGGGGGAAAGGTAATCTTCTATTAGATTCCCCTACCCTACCTGACAGTGGGGTCAGCACCCTAAAGATTCCCTGTGGTGCCAAATTGAATGGGCACTTTAGATTCTTTAGGATAAATGTGGAAATTGGCTCTGTCACTAAGGGGTTAAATGTTTAATGGATGTGCGGCTCCATCATTAATAATATAATAATATACCATTGGAATGAATGTGCTCCATTACTATCAATGGGCAGGAAGTAAGAGAAAGGCTGTGATGACATCACTTCCTGTATATGCAAATGAGCGGACCTCTGTGATGTCACAATAGGAATGTGTTCTACATTCTGTCTCCTCACTGCTGGGCTCATTCTGCAGTTGGATCTCATCAGAGACGCACTCACCTAGAATTGCTCGTGTTGGTTTGTGGATTAAGCGTTGGTTATTCTGCACAGTGTTGTTGGATCTACATCGGGAGGTAAATCTATTGCTTTTTATAGAACTAGAAGAAGTTTTTAGAAAGATAAATTTCCTAAAATCTTATCTTATTATTAACTTCAAATGAACATTCAAACATGAATCCACACTTAAAAATGATGATGAACTGAATAAACTGGAGGAAAGGGTAATCCCTGCTATTAGATTCCTACTGACAGTTGGGGTTCAGCACCCTAAATGATTCCCTGTGGTGCCAAATTGAATGGGCACTTAGATTCTTTAGATAAATGTGGAAATTGTCTGTCACTAAGGGGTTAATGTTTAATGGATGTGCGGCTCCATCATTAATAATATAATAATATACCATTGGAATGAATGTGCTCCATTACTATCAATGGGCATGAAGTAAGAGAAGGCTGTGATGACATCACTTCTGTATATGCAATGGCGGACCTCGTGATGTCACAAATAGAAATGTTTCTACATTCTGTCTTCTCATGCTGGCTCATTCTGCAGTTGGATCTATCAGAGACGCACTCACTAGAATTGCGTGTTGGTTTGTGGATTAGCGTTGGTTATTTACATGCCAGTGTTGGTTGGATCTACATCGGGAGGTAAATTATCATGCTTTTTTATAACAGAAAGACAGTTTTTAGAAAGATATAATATGCCCTAAAAAGTCTTATACTTATTATTAACTTCAAATGAACATTCAAACATGAAATCCACAACTTAAAAAATGATGTGAACTGAATAAAGGGGGAGGAAAGGGTAATCCCTGTCTATTAGATTCCCCCTACCCCTACCTGACAGTGGGGGTCAGCACCCTAAAGATTCCCTGTGGTGCCAAATTGAATGGGCACCTTAGATTCTTTAGGATAAATGTGGAAATTGGCTCTGTCACTAAGGGGTTAAATGTTTAATGGATGTGCGGCTCCATCATAATGATATAATAATATACCATTGGAATGAATGTGCTCCATTACTATCAATGGGCAGAAAGTAAGAGAAAGGCTGTGATGACATCACTTCCTGTATATGCAAATGAGCGGACCTCTGTGATGTCACAATAGGAATGTGTTCTACATTCTGTCTCCTCACTGCTGGGCTCATTCTGCAGTTGGATCTCATCAGAGACGCACTCACCTAGAATTGCTCATGTTGGTTTGTGGATTAGCGTTGGTTATTCTGCACAGTGTTGTTGGATCTACATCGGGAGGTAAATCTATTGCTTTTTATAGAACTAGAAGAAGTTTTTAGAAAAATATAATTTCCCTAAAATCTTATACTTATTATTAACTTCAAATGACCATTCAAACATGAATCCACAACTTAAAAAATGATGGTGAACTAATAAAGGGGAGGAAAGGGTAATCCCTGTCTATTAGATTCCCCTACCTGACAGTGGGGGTCAGCACCCTAAATATTCCCTGTGGTTTCAAATTGAATGGGCACTTTAGATTCTTTAGGATAAATGTGGAAATTGGCTCTGTCACTAAGGGTTAAATGTTTAATGGATGTGCGGGTCCATCATTAATAATATAATAATATACCATTGGAATGAATGTGCTCCATTACTATCAATTGGCAGGAAGTAAAGAGAAGGCTGTGATGACATCACTTCCTGTATATGCACATGAGCGGACCTCTGTGATGTCACAATAGGAATGTGTTCTACATTCTGTCTCCTCACTGCTGGGCTCATTCTGCAGTTGGATCTCATCAGAGACGCACTCACCTAGAATTGCTCGTGTTGGTTTGTGGATTAGTGTTGGTTTATCTGCACAGTGTTGTTGGATTTACATCGGGAGGTAAATCTATTGCTTTTTATAGAACTAGAAGAAGTTTTTAGAAAGATATAATTTCCCTAAAATCTTATACTTATTATTAACTTCAAATGAACATTCAAACATGAATCCACTACTTAAAAAATGATGGTGAACTGAATAAAGGGGGAGGAAAGGGTAATCCCTGTCTATTAGTTACCCCTACCCCTACCTGACAGTGGGGGTCAGCACCTAAAGATTCCCTGTGGTGCCAAATTGAATGGGCACTTTAGATTCTTTAGGATAAATGTGGAAATTGGCTCTGTCACTAAGGGTTAAATGTTTAATGGATATGCGGCTCCATCATTAATGATATAATAATATACCATTGGAATGAATGTGCTCCATTACTATCAATGGGCAGGAAGTAAGAGAAAGGCTGTGATGACATCACTTCCTGTATATGCAAATGAGCGGACCTCTGTGATGTCACAATAGGAATGTGTTCTACATTCTGTCTCCTCACTGCTGGGCTCATTCTGCAGTTGGATCTCATCAGAGACGCACTCACCTAGAATTGCTCGTGTTGGTTTGTGGATTAGCGTTGGTTATTCTGCACAGTGTTGTTGGATCTACATCGGGAGGTAAATCTATTGCTTTTTATAGAATTAGAAGTTATTAGAAAGACAGAATTTCACTAAAATCTTATATTTATTATTAAGGCTGGGGTCACACTTGGCATGAGTTTTTTTAGTGACTTAAAAAAACTCATGCGTTTTTACATGCGTTTTTTCATGCCATCATGAGTTTTTTAAGGTGTCTGATGGCACCCTGCGTTTTTAAATCTGCAGCAAAAAATAATGCATGCGTTTTTTAACATGGGCTCCTATGGAAAACGCATGCGTTTTTGGATGGCACTAAAAGGTACTAATGTACCATGCGTTTTTGCATGCGTTTTTGATGTCAGCTAATCACATAATAGCAAAAACGCACACAAAAACACATGGTACTGTCACACATGCGTTTTTGCTATTTAGACATGCGTTTTTGCTATTAGGGCATGCGTTTTTTAACATGGGGGCCTATGGGTGCGTTTTTACATGTTTTTTTTACAAAACGCAGGTCTCCAAAAACTCATGGAAAAAACGCAAGTGTGACCCCAGCCTAACTTCAAATGAACATTCAAACATGAAACCACGACTTAAAAAATGATGGTGAACTGAATAAAGGGGGAGGAAAGGGTAATCCCTGTCTATTAGATTCCCCCTACCCCTACCTGACAGTGGGGGTCAGCACCCTAAAGATTCCCTGTGGTGCCAAATTGAATGGGCACTTTAGATTCTTTAGGATAAATGTGGAAATTGGCTCTGTCACTAAGGGGTTTAAATGTTTAATGGATGTGCGGCTCCATCATTAATAATATAATAATATACCATTGGAATGAATGTGCTCCATTACTATCAATGGGCAGGAAGTAAGAGAAAGGCTGTGATGACATCACTTCCTGTATATGCAAATGAGCGGACCTCTGTGATGTCACAATAGGAATGTGTTCTACATTCTGTCTCCTCACTGCTGGGCTCATTCTGCAGTTGGATCTCATCAGAGACGCACTCACCTAGAATTGCTCGTGTTGGTTTGTGGATTAGCGTTGGTTATTCTGCACAGTGTTGTTGGATCTACATCGGGAGGTAAATCTATTGCTTTTATAGAACTAGAAGTTTATTAGAAAGACAAATTTCACTAAAATCTTATATTTATTAATTCAAGGATGGGTACTTCAAACATGAGTTAATTTTAGGTGACTAATAAAAAAAGCGGTTTTTACCTGCTTTATTTCATGCCATACATGAGTTTTTAAGGTGTCTGATGGCACCTCGTTTTAAAATCTGAGGCAAAAATGAATGCAGCTTTATTTTAAAATGGGATCTCTCATATGGAAAAGTTATGGATTTGGTGCACTTAAAATGGTAATAATTACCATTGGATGACATGCTTGATTACTATCACAAATAAGCAAAAACACTATCCAAGCAAATGACACCTTGGTATGTCACAATAATGGTTTATTGCTTTTACGCATGGGTTTTTGCTATCTTAGGGCACTTTTTTTAACATGGGGCCTATGGGTGCGTTGTTACCCGTTTTTTTTTACAAACGCAGGTCCCAAAAACTCATGGAAAAAAAGCAAGTGTGACCCCAGCCTAACTTCAATGAACATTCAAACATGAAACCACGACTTAAAAAATGATGGTGAACTGAATAAAGGGGAGGAAAGGGTAATCCCTGTCTATTAGATTCCCCTACCCCTACCTGACAGTGGGGGTCAGCACCCTAAAGATTCCCTGTGGTGCCAAATTGAATGGGCACTTTAGATTCTTTAGGATAAATGTGGAAATTGGCTCTGTCACTAAGGGGTTAAATGTTTAATGGAGGATTGTCGGCTCCATCATTATAATATAATAAATAATTAACCATTTGGAATGAAATGTGCTCCATACATCAATGGGCAGGAAGAAGAGAAGGCTGTGATGACATCACTTCCTGTAATGCAAATGAGCGGACCTCTGTGATGTCACAATAGGAATTGTGTCTACATCTGTCTCCTCACTGCTGGGCTCATTCTGCAGTTGGATCTCATCAGAGACGCACTCACCTAGATTCTCGTGTTGGTTTTGGATTAGCTTGGTTATTCTGCAAGTGTTGTTGGATCTACATCGGGAGAAATCTATTGCTTTTTATAGAATAGAATTATTCAAACAGAATTTCACTTAAAATTTATATTTATTATTAAGCTGGGGACACTGGCATAGTTTTTTAGTGACTTAAAAAAACTCATGCGTTTTTACATGCGTTTTTTCATGCCATCATGAGTTTTTAAGTGTCTGATGGCACCTGCGTTTTTAAATCTGCAGCAAAAAATAATGCATGCGTTTTTTTAACATGGTTATGGAAACGCATGCGTTTTGATGGCACTAAAAGGTACTAATGTACCATGCGTTTTTGCATCGTTTTTGATGCAGCTAATCACATAATGCAAAAACTCACACAAAAACACATGGTACTGTCACACATGCGTTTTTGCTATTTAGACATCGTTTATTGCTATTAGGGCATGCGTTTTTACATGGGGGCCTATGGGTGCGTTTTTACATTTTTTTTACAAAACGCGGTCTCCAAAAACTCATGGAAAAAAGCAAGTGTACCTAGCCTAACTTCAAATGACATTCAAACATAAACCACGACTTAAAAAAATGATGGGAATGAATAAAGGGGGAAAGGGTAATCCCTGTCTATTAGATCCCACCCCTACCTACAGTGGGGGTCAACACCCTAAAGATTCCCTTGGTGCCAAATTGAATGGCACTTTAGATTCTTTAGGATAAATGTGGAATTGGCTCTGTCACTAAGGTGGTTAAATGTTTAATGATTTCGGCACCATCATTAATAATTAATAATATACCATTGGAATGAATGTGCTCCATTACTATAATGGGCGAAGTAAGAGAAAGGTGTGATGACATCACTTCCTGTATATGCAAATGATGCGGACCCTGTGATGTCCAATAGGAATGTTCTACATTCTTCTCCTCACTGCTGGGCTCATCTGCAGTGGTGATCTCATCAGAGACGCACTCACTAGAATTGCTCGTGTGGTTGTGGATTAGCGTTGTTACTTTGCACAGTGTTGTGATCTACATCGGGAGGTAAATCTATTGCTTTTTATAGAACTAGTAAGTTATAGAAAGTAGAATTTTCCTAAAATCTTATATTTTATTATTAAGCTGGGTCCAAATTGCATATTTTTTGTGACTAATAAAGAGAATCATCGCTTATTCTACTGCAGATTTATTAGCATCAAATTTCCTTTAGGTTCTTGATGGCAACTGCTTTTTTAAATCTGCAAAAAAATAATGCATTGCGTTTTTTGTTAACATGGGTCCATGAAAAGCTGGTTTTATGGGCAAATAAAAGGTAATGACATACTTTTTGCAATGCGTTTTGATGTCACTAATAATAATGCAAAAAGCACTAAAACCGGTACTGACAGATGCTTTTTGCTATTTAGAATGCGTTTTTGTATTAGGCATGCGTTTTTACATGGGGCTATGGTGCGTAACATGTTTTTAAACGCATCTAAAAACTTGGAAAAAAGTAGTTTTCCCATTACTTCAAGATGAACATCAAACATGAAACACATTAAAAAATGAGGTGAACTAATAAAGGGGAGAAAGGGTAATCCTGTCTATTAGATTCCCTACCCCTAACCTGACAGTGGGGGTCAGCACCCTAAAGATTCCCTGTGGTGCCAAATTGAATGGGCACTTTAGATCTTTAGGATAAATGTGGAAATTGGCTCTGTCACTAAGGGGTTAAATGTTTAATGGATGTGCGGCTCCATCATTAATATATAATAATATACCTTGAATGAATGTGCTCCATTACTATCAATGGGCAGGAAGTAAGAGAAAGGCTGTGATGACATCACTTCCTGTATATGCAAATAGCGGACCTCTGTGATGTCACATAGAATGTGTTCTACATTCTGTCTCCTCACTGCTGGGCTCATTCTGCAGTTGGATCTCATCAGAGACGCACTCACCTAGAATTGCTGTGTTGTTTGTGGATAGCGTTGGTTATTCTGCACAGTGTTGTTGGATCTACATCGGAGGTAATCTATTGCTTTTTATAGACTAGAAGTATTAGAAGACAGAATTCACTAAAATCTTTATTATTATTAAGCTGGTCACACTTGCATGATTTTTTTAGTACTTAAAAAAACTCATGCTTTTTACATGCGTTTTCACATCATGAGTTTTAAGGTGTTGATGGCACCTGCGTTTTTAAATCTGCACAAAAAATAATGCATGCTTTTTAAATGGCTCCTATGGAAAACGCATGCGTTTGATGCACTAAAAGTACTAAGTACCATGCGTTTGCATGCGTTTTTGATGTCACTAATCACATAATACAAAAACCACAAAAACACATGGACTCACAAGCGTTTTGCATTTAGACATGCTTTTGCTATTAGGCATGCGTTTTTAACATGGGGCTATGGGTGCGTTTTACATTTTTTACAAACGCAGTCTCCAAAACTCATGAAAAACAGTGTACCACCAACTTCAATGAACATCAACATGAAACCACACTTAAAATGATGGTGAACTGAATAAGGGGAGGAAAGGGTAATCCCTTCTATTAGATTCCCCCTACCCACCACAGTGGGTCAGCACCCTAATCCCTGGTCAATGAAGCACTTAGTTCTTAGGATAAATGAAATGGCTCGTCACTAAGGTTAAATTTAATGATGTCGCTCCACTTAATATAAAATATACCATTGAAGAATGTCTCATACTACAATGGCAAAGTAAAGAAAGGCTGTATGACTCATTCGTATATGCAAATGACGGCTCTGTGATGTCACAATAGAATGTTTCTACATTTTCTCCATCTGGCTCATCTGCATGGATCTACAGAACACTCACCAAATTGCTGTGTTGGTTTTGATTAGCGTTGTTATCGCACAGTGTTGGATCTATCGGGTAACATGCTTTATAGAACAGATTATTAGAAGACAGAATTTCACTAAAATCTAATTTATATAAGCTGGCACACTGCATGATTTTTTAGTACTAAAAACCTGCGTTTACACTTTTCAGCATCATGATTTAAGGTTCTATGCACCCTGCTTTTAATCTGCACAAAATAATGCATGCTTTTTTTTACATGCTCCAGAAAACGCATGCTTTTGATGGCCTAAGTACAATGTACCAGCGTTTCATGCGTTTTTGATTCCTAATCACATAAAGCAAACGCACACAAAAACACATGGACTTACACTGCTTTTGATTAGACATGTTTGCTATAGGAGTTTTAACAGGCTATGGTCTTTTTCATTTTTTACAAACCAGCTCCAAACCATGAAAACGCAATGTGACCACCAACTTCAAAAACATTCAAAAAACACGACTTAAAATGAGTGAACTGAATAAAGGGAGAAAGTATCCTGTCATTAATTCCCCTACCCCTACCTGACAGTGGGGTCAGCACCCTAAAGATTCCCTGTGGTGCCAAATTGAATGGGCACTTTAGATTCTTTAGGATAAATGTGGAATTGGCTCTGTCACTAAGGGTTAAATGTTTAATGGATGTGCGGCTCCATCATTAATAATATAATAATATACCATTGGAATGAATGTGCTCCATTACTATCAATGGCAGAAGTAAGAGAAAGGCTGTGATGACATCACTTCCTGTATATGCAAATGAGCGGACCTCTGTGATGTCACAATAGGAATGTGTTCTACATTCTGTCTCCCACTGCTGGCTCATTCTGCAGTTGGATCTCATCAGAACGCACTCACCTAGAATTGCTCGTGTTGGTTTGTGGATTAGCGTTGGTTATTCTGCACAGTGTTGTTGGATCTACATCGGGAGGTAAATCTATTGCTTTTTATAGAACTAGAAGTTATTAGAAAGACAGAATTTCACTAAAATCTTATATTTATTATTAAGGCTGGGGTCACACTTGGCATGAGTTTTTTTAGTGACTTAAAAAAACTCATGCGTTTTTACATGCGTTTTTTCATGCCATCATGAGTTTTTTAAGGTGTCTGATGGCACCCTGCGTTTTTAAATCTGCAGCAAAAAATAATGCATGCGTTTTTTTAACATGGGCTCCTATGGAAAACGCATGCGTTTTTGGATGGCACTAAAAGGTACTAATGTACCATGCGTTTTTGCATGCGTTTTTGATGTCTGCTAATCACATAATAGCAAAAACGCACACAAAAACACATGGTACTGTCACACATGCGTTTTTGCTATTTAGACATGCGTTTTTGCTATTAGGGCTTGCGTTTTTTAACATGGGGGCCTATGGGTGCGTTTTTACATGTTTTTTTACAAAACGCAGGTCTCCAAAAACTCATGGAAAAAACGCAAGTGTGACCCCAGCCTAACTTCAAATGAACATTCAAACATAAAACAACGACTTAAAAATGATGGTGAACTGAATAAAGGGGAGGAAAGGGTAATCCCTGTCTATTAGATTCCCCTACCCCTACCTGACAGTGGTGGTCAGCACCCTAAAGATTCCCTATGGTGCCAAATTGAATGGGCACTTTAGATTCCTTAGGATAAATGTGGAAATCTGCTCTGTCACTAAGGGGTTAAATGTTTAATGGATGTGCGGCTCCATCATTAATGATATAATAATATACCATTGGAATGAATGTGCTCCATTACTATCAATGGGCAGGAAGTAAGAGAAAGGCTGTGATGACATCACTTCCTGTATATGCAAATGAGCGGACCTCTGTGATGTCACAATAGGAATGTGTTCTACATTCTGTCTCCTCACTGCTGGGCTCATTCTGCAGTTGGATCTCATCAGAGACGCACTCACCTAGAATTGCTCGTGTTGGTTTGTGGATTAGCGTTGGTTATTCTGCACAGTGTTGTTGGATCTACATCGGGGTGTAAATCTATTGCTTTTTATAGAACTAGAAGAAGTTTTAGAAAGATATAATTTCCCTAAAATCTTATACTTATTATTAACTTCAAATGAACATTCAAACATGAATCCACAACTTAAAAAATGATGGTGAACTGAATAAAGGGGGAGGAAAGGGTAATCCCTGTCTATTAGATTCCCCCTACCTGACAGTGGGGTCAGCACCCCAAATATTCCCTGTGGTGCCAAATTGAATGGGCACTTTAGATTCTTTAGGATAAATGTGGAAATTGGCTCTGTCACTAAGGGGTTAAATGTTTAATGGATGTGCGGCTCCATCATTAATGATATAATAATATACCATTGGAATGAAAGTGCTCCATTACTATCAATGGGCAGGAAGTAAGAGAAAGGCTGTGATGACATCACTTCCTGTATATGCAAATGAGCGGACCTCTGTGATGTCACAATAGGAATGTGTTCTACATTCTGTCTCCTCACTGCTGGGCTCATTCTGCAGTTGGATCTCATCAGAGACGCACTCACCTAGAATTGCTCATGCTGGTTTGTGGATTAGCGTTGGTTATTCTGCACAGTGTTGTTGGATCTACATCGGGAGGTAAATCTATTGCTTTTTATAGAATTAGAAGTTATTAGAAAGACAGAATTTCACTAAAATCTTATATTTATTATTAAGACTGGGGTCACACTTGGCATGAGTTTTTTTAGTGACTTAAAAAAACTCATGCGTTTTTACATGCGTTTTTTCATTTCATTATGAGTTTTTTAAGGTGTCTGATGGCAAAGTTAGGGTCTGGGGGCACCACTATCACATATAGTTAGGATATATCCCACTATGCAAAAACATGTAGCAATTAAAGAAAAAGAACATAGCAGCAGGGATGATCACTATAATCAATCTTTATTAATATAAGAAACTCAATAGAAAACCACAAAACACCACTGACCACCTCTTAATTTAAAAACAATTAAAACCAAAAAAGGTGTTACAAAGCTGGTGTGCAAAAGGTATGTACAGGTTACTGAGCAATAGGCAATAATACCGAGTCAGAGTGTAGTACAATGTAATTTGCTGCCAGATCTGAACAAATGTCTCAAATGCAGTCAATTTGCAATCAAATTACATTACAGTTATGGCAAATAGTGCCCTATTAACTGTAATTACACTGCACCCTTGCAGCTATGGTCAGGGCCAAACCCTCCAAGCTTCACCATATAGGAAGACCAGTAAGGTCTTGTACACCCTCTAAATGTCCTGCATAAGGGCCAAGGATACAGAGTAATCTGCCAGCCAACTCAACCCTCAGGTATATACAATATAATCACTATGATCACATACCCAGCCACCAGCTATCCGAGGACCCGACCCAACGCGTGTCGTCCGCCTAGGACTTCCTCAGGGGAAAGAGAGGTAAGTGCCAATGGTGCCCTGTGCTGTAACAAAGGATTTGTATATGTTTTGTCGTAAATTGATTTTCAAGATGCTTTACCACCAGCCATCTATCATAGACACTGTACCAGCAGCGGAAAAAGGAGCTTTGGAGGATCTCTTGGCATTGGATATTGAGAACGACCCTGGATTTGAAAATCGGTTCCCTGGACGACTGCCGTCTCAGGCATCTCCCTCCTTTACTGCCTTCCCGACTATACAGCTGTTTTTTAATAGGGTGAGTAAACAACTTGGTGATTTGAATTGTCATCAGGGCAGGAATGCCAATCTCACCAAAGGGGAACAACGGGCTTTATTACAGCTAAAGCGCAATCGTTCATTGATCATCCGGGAGGCAGATAAGGGAGGAAATGTGGTGGTTTGGCCGGTGGAAATGTATGTGAGTGAAGCCAAGAGGCAGTTATCTATACAAACCAATTACACTGTATTACCCTCTGATCCCACCTTGATATACAAAAAGAAACTTGATGACCTGTTGAGTTCTGCAAGGGATCTAAACATCATAAACAAAAGAGAGAAGGAGTTCTTAACCACTAAACGGCCTAAGGTACCAACGTTTTATATGCTCCCTAAGGTTCATAAATGCCTCATAGAACCACCTGGTAGGCCCATCATATCGGGGATTGATGGTCTATTTGAGAGACCATGCATTTATCTAGATCACTTCCTACAACCAATAGTGTGTGGATTGAAGTCCTATGTACGGGACTCTTCACACATTTTGGAGCATCTGCAAAAGTTGGAGATCCCTGATGGTGCACTACTTGTTACAATGGACATTGAGTCACTATATACCAACATTAGGCATGACCTAGGGATAGCAGCAGTGGCATATTTCCTTGATAAAAAATCTACTGGGAATAGGTTGAGGGACTCATTCATCTTGGATCTACTCAAGTTGGTACTTGAACGTAATTACTTTGTCTTTGACAGAACGTTTTTCAATCAGGCCTCTGGGACCGCTATGGGGGCGCGGTTCGCGCCTTCATATGCAGGGATTTTTTTAGGTTGGTGGGAGGAAACCCATGTGTACCGTCTGGAGACCTTTAAAACACACGTGTGGAAGTGGTTTCGTTATATTGATGACCTGCTTTTTGTTTGGACAGGCACCAGGGAGGAGTGTGAGCTCTTCATTACCGCGCTTAATTCGAACATTTGGAAGATCAAATTGACTGCTGATCTGTCCATCAATACGGTGAACTTTCTAGATTTGAAATTGATAAAGGAAGGAAATAAGCTGCATTCAACCTTGTTTCGGAAACCAACTGCCACAAATGGACTTCTGCACTTCTCGAGCTTCCATCCGGACCACTTGCGTAGGAGCATACCCACAGGTCAGTTCCTAAGGGTCCGTTGGAATTGTAGTACTGAGATGGAATTTGTGACACAAGCACGAGGACTAACGGACCGGTTCCTGGCACGGGGGTATCCTAAAAAAGTTGTCTCTAGGGCCTTTGAATCTTCTAAGAAACATAAGAGGGAGGATCTGTTTTTGCATAGGCCCAGAGATAGCAATAGGGGTATATATATCACGACCCCTTATAACAACTGCTGGACGGACCTTAAACATGTTCTTGATGTGAATTGGGATATACTGACACAGGACACCAGGATACGCCCATTTTTGGAAGAGAAACCGCGACTTGTGGCTAAAAGGGCTCCCAACCTGAGAGATCAACTGTCACATAGCCACTTTATGAGACCAGTAATTAGGACTGGGAGGGGATTTCGCATAAAGGGGTCGTATCCTTGTGGGGGATGCACTGTGTGCCCTTTCATGGTGTCTTCTGAGTCAATTCACATTGATCGTTTTCCGTTTCAACTGCATTCTAGGAAGTTCTACAATTGTCTATCCAGGAATGTGGTGTATGGGCTGATTTGTGGTTGTGACAAAGTCTATGTGGGACAGACCACGCAGCAATTGAGGAGACGGGTGCAGCATCATATCTCAACCATCAACATGGCCAGGAGTGATCTAGAGAACATTAATGGTAAGTCCTTGACGTCAGTCGCAAAACATTTTTTGACTGAACATCGTGGAAATCCATCCAGTTTGAGAGTACTGGTTTTTGATGATGTCAGTGGTAGCATTCGAGGAGGAAATATCACCCGACAACTCTTACAACTTGAATCTCGGTACATTTTTGATCTAAGGACAGTGGCCCCGGATGGCCTCAATGAAGATCTGCTTTACACTGGTTTTTTCAAACAAACGTGAATTTTGATTGTGTGATCTTAGTAACTGTCTGTATTTTAAAAAATTTTTTAACAGGTCCATTTGAAGACTTTGATATAATGGCTATAATTGGGGCCCCTATGGAGGAGGATGGAGGAGAGAATAATGACATAAAACTGGGGCATTCGGCCACTCAATATACAGGACATCTCTGGATCTGATCTTTCTTCACTGAACATTCCCCCATTTGTTCTGTATTTCCTTCTTCATGCTGATTTCTTGTTTATGTTTATGTATATTTTATTGTTGTGCTGGTATGGGGCAATATCATTATGCAGGATCCTGCAAGGTTTGCCAGTGACCTTTGTTCACTGGCAACCTATTTTGTGACTATATGGTATTGACCATATTACTCTCAGTATAATTATAATGATAATGCTGTGCACACTTTTATTATTATTGTTTTCTGTTTTTTTTTTTTTTTTCTCTCCTTCTGATTAAGATAATGGGGAACATATGGGGGCTGTTTATGATACAGACAGTTAGTCTTAACAATTGTTCCAATATTCACCAGTAGGGGGCCAGCTGTCCTGCAGCTTTGCTTATGGGAGCTCAGCCTGCTTGCTATTTGCACACAGAGATGCACAGGAGGAATTGAGCATTTTCATGGCAACCAGTATTAAATGCCTTTCTGATCCCTTTTTACTATGTTAGGATCAGTTTTTTACTTCTATTGGCTAAAATACTCGTTTGTATGGTTGCTATGGAGATAGCTTCATTACATTGGCTGGGTGATGACCTGTATAGATGTCACTGAGCTATGACATGGCTGCACATGTGCAGTAGCACTCCCAGAGATCCAAGATGGCTGCGCCCAGTACAGGGACAAGGTAATGGCTCTGATTTGCAGCTTCAGTGCTAATAAGCATTACAGGTGCTATAGATTTATTAAATTATTACTAATGATCTGGGTATATAACAGACTGCACAGGGCACCATTGGCACTTACCTCTCTTTCCCCTGAGGAAGTCCTAGGCGGACGACACGCGTTGGGTCGGGTCCTCGGATAGCTGGTGGCTGGGTATGTGATCATAGTGATTATATTGTATACTAGCTGTGAGCCCGATGCAAATGCATCGGGATTCTAGAACGTGCATTAATTTGATTATAGTAGTTATAGCTGTTAGCCTGATGCAAATGCATCGGGTATCTAAAATATGTTTATTGTTTTTTTAAAGATTTTTAAATAATAATCGCATCATCAATAGCAATAATATAAGCCATAGCATTATTATTAGCAGTAATAGCAGTATTAATAGCATTATTAGCAGTATTATGAGCATTAATAAAAGTATTAATAGCATTAATAGCATTATTATTAGCATTAATAGCATTATTAATAGCATTATTAGCATTAATAGCATTAATAATGCCATTAATAGGATAAATATTAGCATTGATAGCATTAATAGCATAATTAATAGCATTAATAGCATTATTAATAGCATTAATAGCATTATTATTAGCATTAATAGGATAAATATTAGCATTAATAGCATTAATAGCATTATTATTAGCATTATTATTGGCATTATTAGCATTAATAATAGCATTAATAACATTATTAATAGCATTAATAGCATTATTATTAGCATTAATAGCATTAATAGCATAATTAATAGCATTAATAGCATTAATAGCATTATTATTAGCATTAATAGAATTATTATTAGCATTAATAGCATTAATAGGATAAATATTAGCATTAATAGCATTAATAGCATAATTAATAGCATTAATAGCATTATTAATAGCATTAATAGCATTATTATTAGCATTAATAGCATTAATAATAGCATTATTAGTATTAATAATAGCATTAATAACATTATTAATAGCATTAATAGCATTATTAATAGCATTAATAGCATTATTATTAGCATTAATAGGATTAATAATAGCATTATTAGCATTAATAATAGCATTAATAACATTATTAATAGCATTAATATAGCATTATTATTAGCATTAATAGCATTAATAGCATTATTATTAGCATTAATAGCATTAATAATACCATTAATAGGATAAATATTAGCATTAATAGCATTAATAGCATAAATAAGAGCATTAATAGCATTATTAATAGCATTAATAGCATTATTATTAGCATAAATAGCATTATTAGCATTAATAATAGCATTAATAACATTATTAATAGCATTAATAGCATTATTATTAAAATTAATAGAATTAATAATAGCATTATTAGCATAAATAATAGCATTAATAACATTATTAATAGCATTAATAGCATTATTATTAGCATTAATAGCATTAATAGTATTATTAATAGCATGAATAGCATTATTAATACCATTAATAGATTATTATTAGCATTAATAGCATTAATAATAGCATTATTAGCATTATTAATAGCATTAATAACATTATTAATAGCATTAATAGCATTATTATTAGCATAAATAGCATTAATAATAGGATTATTAGCATTAATAATAGCATTAATAACATTATTAATAGCATTAATAGCATTATTATTAGCATTAATAGAATTATTAATAGCATTATTAGCATTAATAATAGCATTAATAACATTATTAATAGCATTAATAGCATTATTATTAGCATTAATAGCATTATTATTAGCATTAATAGCATTAATAATACCATCAATAGGATAAATATTAGCATTAATAGCATTAATAGCATAAATAATAGGATTAATAGCATTATTAATAGCATTAATAGCATTATTATTAGCATTAATAGCATTATTATTAGCATAAATAGCATTAATAATAGCATTATTAGCATTAATAATAGCATTAATAACATTATTAATAGCATTAATAGCATTATTATTAGCATTAATAGCATTAATAGCATTATTATTAGCATTAATAGCATTAATAATACCATTAATAGGATAAATATTGACATTAATAGCATTAATAATAGCATTATTAGCATTAATAATAGCATTAATAACATTATTAATAGCATTAATAGCATTATTATTAGCATTAATAGAATTAATAATAGCATTATTAGCATTAATAATAGCATTAATAACATTATTAATAGCATTAATAGCATTATTATTAGCATTAATAGCATTAATAATAGCATTATTAGCATTATTAATAGCATTAATAACATTATTAATAGCATTAATAGCATTATTATTAGCATAAATAGCATTAATAATAGGATTATTAGCATTATTAATAGTATTAATAACATTATTAATAGCATTAATAGCATTATTATTAAAATTAATAGAATTAATAATAGCATTATTAGCATTATTAATAGCATTAATAACATAATTATTAGCATTAATAGCATTATTATTAGCAGTAATATTATTATTAGCATTTTTTTTTAAATTATTATTTATTATTTGTTATTTATTTTTTAATTATGTTTTATTTATTTTTTTATAATTTTTTAATTATTTTTTAATTATTTTTTTATTATTAAATTTATTATTTAGGCTGAGAGGCAGTTGTCATTCAGGTGCGCTAAAGGGCTGATCTTATTAGCATATATTTTATTTTTTTATTATTATTTTTATTGAATTTTTTATTATTTTTAATTAATTTTTTTTATTATTTTTTAATTCTTTTTTAATTATTTTTTTTATTATTTAATTTATTATTTAGGCTGAGAGGCAGTTCTCATTCAGGTCCGCAAAGGGCTGATCTTATTAGCATATATTTTATTTTTATATTATTATTTTTATTGAATTTTTTATTATTTTTAATTATTTTTTTTTTATTATTTTTTAATTCTTTTTTAATTATTTTTTTTATTATTTAATTTATTATTTAGGCTGAGACGCAGTTCTCATTCAGGTCCGCAAAGGGCTGATCTTATTAGCATATATTTTATTTTTTTATTATTATTTTTATTGAATTTTTTATTATTTTTAATTATTTTTTTTTATTATTTTTTAATTCTTTTTTAATTATTTTTTTTATATTTAATTTATTATTTAGGCTGAGACGCAGTTCTCATTCAGGTCCGCAAAGGGCTGATCTTATTAGCATATATTTTATTTTTTTATTATTATTTTTATTGAATTTTTTATTATTTTTAATTATTTTTTTTTATTATTTTTTAATTCTTTTTTAATTATTTTTTTTATTATTTAATTTATTATTTAGGCTGAGACGCAGTTCTCATTCAGGTCCGCAAAGGGCTGATCTTATTAGCATATATTTTATTTTTTTATTATTATTTTTATTGAATTTTTTATTATTTTTAATTATTTTTTTTTATTATTTTTTAATTCTTTTTTAATTATTTTTTTATTATTTAATTTATTATTTAGGCTGAGACGCAGTTCTCATTCAGGTCCGCAAAGGGCTGATCTTATTAGCATATATTTTATTTTTTTATTATTATTTTTATTGAATTTTTTATTATTTTTAATTATTTTTTTTTATTATTTTTTAATTCTTTTTTAATTATTTTTTTTATTATTTAATTTATTATTTAGGCTGAGACGCAGTTCTCATTCAGGTCCGCAAAGGGCTGATCTTATTAGCATATATTTTATTTTTTTATTATTATTTTTATTGAATTTTTTATTATTTTTAATTATTTTTTTTTTATTTTTTTAATTCTTTTTTAATTATTTTTTTATTATTTAATTTATTATTTAGGCTGAGACGCAGTTCTCATTCAGGTCCGCAAAGGGCTGATCTTATTAGCATATATTTTATTTTTTTATTATTATTTTTATTGAATTTTTTATTATTTTTAATTATTTTTTTTTATTATTTTTTAATTCTTTTTTAATTCTTTTTTTTATTATTTAATTTATTATTTAGGCTGAGACGCAGTTCTCATTCAGGTCCGCAAAGGGCTGATCTTATTAGCATATATTTTATTTTTTTTTTATTATTTTTATTGAATTTTTTATTATTTTTAATTATTTTTTTTTATTATTTTTTAATTCTTTTTTAATTATTTTTTTTATTATTTAATTTATTATTTAGGCTGAGACGCAGTTCTCATTCAGGTCCGCAAAGGGCTGATCTTATTAGCATATATTTTATTTTTATATTATTATTTTTATTGAATTTTTTATTATTTTTAATTATTTTTTTTTATTATTTTTTAATTCTTTTTTAATTATTTTTTTTATTATTTAATTTATTATTTAGGCTGAGATGCAGTTCTCATTCAGGTCTGCAAAGGGCTGATCTTATTAGCATATATTTTATTTTTTTATTATTATTTTTATTGAATTTTTTATTATTTTTAATTATTTTTTTTATATTATTTTTTAATTCTTTTTTAATTCTTTTTTTTATTATTTAATTTATTATTTAGGCTGAGACGCAGTTCTCATTCAGGTCCGCAAAGGGCTGATCTTATTAGCATATATTTTATTTTTTTATTATTATTTTTATTGAATTTTTTATTATTTTTAATTATTTTTTTTTATTATTTTTTAATTCTTTTTTAATTATTTTTTTTATTATTTAATTTATTATTTAGGCTGAGACGCAGTTCTCATTCAGGTCCGCAAAGGGCTGATCTTATTAGCATATATTTTATTTTTATATTATTATTTTTATTGAATTTTTTATTATTTTTAATTATTTTTTTTTATTATTTTTTAATTCTTTTTTAATTATTTTTTTTATTATTTAATTTATTATTTAGGCTGAGAGGCAGTTCTCATTCAGGTCCGCAAAGGGCTGATCTTATTAGCATATATTTTATTTTTTTATTATTATTTTTATTGAATTTTTTATTATTTTTAATTATTTTTTTTATTATTTTTTAATTCTTTTTTAATTATTTTTTTTATTATTTAATTTATTATTTAGGCTGAGACGCAGTTCTCATTCAGGTCCGCAAAGGGCTGATCTTATTAGCATATATTTTATTTTTTTATTATTATTTTTATTGAATTTTTTATTATTTTTAATTAATTTTTTTTATTATTTTTTAATTCTTTTTTAATTCTTTTTTTTATTATTTAATTTATTATTTAGGCTGAGACGCAGTTCTCATTGAGGTCCGCAAAGGGCTGATCTTATTAGCATATATTTTATTTTTTTATTATTATTTTTATTGAATTTTTTATTTATTTTATATTAATATTTTTATTATTTTTTAATTCTTTTTTAATTATTTTTTTATTATTTAATTTTTTATTTTTTTAAGTTTGACTGAGACGCAGTTCTCATTCAGGTCCGCCTTTTTTTTGCCCATTGACATACATTACCGGTGTGTCAGCGATTTTATGGCCGCCCACCTGGTTCTATTTGTCGGCCCTAAAATCGCGGACACACCGCTAATGCATCTCTATGGGCAGTCAGCCCGATTTCGGATTGAACGGCAACCAATCAGAAGTCGAGCTGACTGCCCATAGAGATGCATTAGCGGTGTGTCCGCGATTTTAGGGCCGACAAATAGAACCAGGGGGGCGGCCATAAAATCGCCGACACACCGGTAATGTATGTCAATGGGGAAAAAAGGCGGACCTGAATGAAAACTGAATGAGGAGCTCTTCTGATTGGCTGAGGGCATTATCCAGCGACCAATCAGAAGACGCGGTGAGATTTCATTGAGGTAGAATGGGGGATTTTTCCTCCATTCTATCTTAATGAGAAGGAAGAGGACGTCGGAGGTGGAATTTTCGGAAAAGAAGACAGAAGATCCCCGGGGCCGGACGAAGAGGCGGAGATGGCGGAAAGAAGAGAGAAGACCCCCGGGGCCGGAGGAAGAGGACGCCTGGCCGGACGGAGGATCGGACGGACGATCGGACGGACGATCAGATGACTTGAAGGCATGTAAGTGATGGACGGGGGCTTCGGGTGTAGGGCCTTAGGTGAGAGCGGCGTTAGGTTAGGGGACGGCGGGGGGTTAGGGTGTAGGGCTTTAGCGACAGGGGCAGGGGACAGCGGCGGGAGCTTAGGGGGTATCGGCGGGGGCCTAGGGGGTAGGAGCTTAGGTAGGGGCGGCGATGGCTTAGGGGGTAGACGGCGGGGCTTAGGGGGTATCGGCGGCGGCTTTGGATGGTGCGAGTCGGGGGTTAGGTAGTCGGGGCTTAGGGGGTATCGGCGGCGGGTTTGGATGGTGCGAGTCGGGGGTTAGGTGGTCGGGGCTGCTGCGGGGTTTAGGGGGTTAGGGGCGGCGGTGCCTTAGGGGGTAGGCGGCATGGCTTAGGGGGTATCGTCGGGGGTCTAGGGGGTAGGGGGTTAGGGGCGGCGGTGCCTTAGGGGGTAGGCGGCATGGCTTAGGGGGTATCGGCGGGGGCCTAGGGGGTAGGGGCGGCGATGGCTTAGGGGGTAGACGGCGGGGCTTAGGGGGTATCGGGGGCGGGTTTGGATGCTGCGGGTCGGGGGTTAGGTGGTCGGGGCTGCTGCGGTGCTTAGGGGTAGGGGCTTAGGTAGGGGCGGCGATGGCTTAGGGGGTAGACGGCGGGGCTTAGGGGGTATCGGCGGCGGCTTTGGATGGTGCGGGTCGGGGGTTAGGTGGTCGGGGCTGCTGCGGGGCTTAGGGGGTAGGGTGCTTAGGGGGTAGGGGCTTAGGTAGGGGCGGCGATGGCTTAGGAGGTAGACGGCGGGGCTTAGGGGGTATCGGCGGCGGCTTTGGATGGTGCGGGTCGGGGGTTAGGTGGTCGGGGCTGCTGCGGGGCTTAGGGGGTAGGGGGTTAGGGGCGGCGGTGCCTTAGGGGGTAGGCTTAGAGCGGCAGGGGGCTGTAGTGTACAGCGCGATGGTATACTACAGTCCCATGGCGCTTATGGGCATGGGACTGTAGTATACTATAGCGGTGTACAGTACAGCAGCGCGTAGTGGCTTAGAGCGGCAGGGGGCTGTAGTGTACAGCGCGATGGTATACTACAGTCCCATGGCGCTTATGGGCATGGGACTGTAGTATACTATAGCGGTGTACACTACAGGAGTATGGGCTTCGGTGGCTTGGTTAGCGGTGTAGCGAGTCGCGGCAGGGGTCTGTAGTGTACAGCGCGATGGTATACTACAGTCCCATGGCGCTTATGGGCATGGGACTGTAGTATAGTATAGCGGTGTACACTACAGGAGTATGGGCTTCGGTGGCTTGGTTAGCGGTTGTAGCGACTCGCAATGCCCGCTTCGCGGGCATTGCTTCGCTAGGCTGCAACGACTCGCAATGCCCGCTTTGCGGGCCTTGCTTCGTGAGTCGCCTTGGCCGCTACGCGGCCACGGGGAGAGTCCAGGAGAAGCAGCTCGGACTCGCTAACCAAGCGACCGGAAGCAGCGCCGCTCCGACGGAAGTCGCTACGGCAATTATATAATAGATACCTGAGGGTTGAGTTGGCTGGCAGATTACTCTGTATCCTTGGCCCTTATGCAGGACATTTAGAGGGTGTACAAGACCTTACTGGTCTTCCTATATGGTGAAGCTTGGAGGGTTTGGCCCTGACCATAGCTGCAAGGGTGCAGTGTAATTACAGTTAATAGGGCACTATTTGCCATAACTGTAATGTAATTTGATTGCAAATTGACTGCATTTGAGACATTTGTTCAGATCTGCCAGCAAATTACATTGTACTACACTCTGACTCGGTATTATTGCCTATTGCTCAGTAACCTGTACATACCTTTTGCACACCAGCTTTGTAACACCTTTTTTGGTTTTAATTGTTTTTAAATTAAGAGGTGGTCAGTGGTGTTTTGTGGTTTTCTATTAAGGTGTCTGATGGCACCCTGCGTTTTTAAATCTGCAGCGAAAAATAATGCATGCGTTTTTTTAACATGGGCGCCTATGGAAAACGCATGCGTTTTTGGATGGCACTAAAAGGTACTAATGTACCATGCGTTTTTGCATGCGTTTTTGATGTCAGCTAATCACATAATAGCAAAAACGCACACAAAAACACATGGTACTGTCACACATGCGTTTTTGCTATTTAGACATGCGTTTTTGCTATTAGGGCATGCGTTTTTTCACATGGGGGCCTATGGGTGCGTTTTTACATGTTTTTTTACAAAACGCAGGTCTCCAAAAACTCATGGAAAAAACGCAAGTGTGACCGTAGCCTAACTTCAAATGAACATTCAAACATGAAACCACGACTTAAAAAATGATGGTGAACTGAATAAAGGGGGAGGAAAGGGTAATCCCTGTCTATTAGATTCCCCCTACCCCTACCTGACAGTAGGGGTCAGCACCCTAAAGATTCCCTGTGGTGCCAAATTGAATGGGCACTTTAGATTCTTTAGGATAAATGTGGAAATTGGCTCTGTCACTAAGGGTTTAATTGTTTAATGGCTGTGCGGCTCCATCATTAATAATATAATAATATACCATTGGAATGAAAGTGCTCCATTACTATCAATGGGCAGGAAGTAAGAGAAAGGCTGTGATGACATCACTTCCTGTATATGCAAATGAGCGGACCTCTGTGATGTCACAATAGGAATGTGTTCTACATTCTGTCTCCTCACTGCTGGGCTCATTCTGCAGTTGGATCTCATCAGAGACGCACTCACCTAGAATTGCTCGTGCTGGTTTGTGGATTAGCGTTGGTTATTCTGCACAGTGTTGTTGGATCTACATCGGGAGGTAAATCTATTGCTTTTTATAGAATTAGAAGTTATTAGAAAGACAGAATTTCACTAAAATCTTATATTTATTATTAAGACTGGGGTCACACTTGGCATGAGTTTTTTTAGTGACTTAAAAAAACTCATGCGTTTTTACATGCGTTTTTTCATGCCATCATGAGTTTTTTAAGGTGTCTGATGGCACCCTGCGTTTTTAAATCTGCAGCAAAAAATAATGCATGCGTTTTTTTAACATGGGCTCCTATGGAAAACGCATGCGTTTTTGGATGGCACTAAAAGGTACTAATGTACCATGCGTTTTTGCATGCGTTTTTGATGTCAGCTAATCACATAATTGCAAAAACGCACACAAAAACACATGGTACTGTCACACATGCGTTTTTGCTATTTAGACATGCGTTTTTGCTATTAGGGCATGCGTTTTTAACATGGGGGCCTATGGGTGCGTTTTTAAATGTTTTTTTACAAATCGCAGGTCTCCAAAAAATCATGGAAAAACGCAAGTGTGACCCCAGCCTAACTTCAAATGAACATTCAAACATGAAACCACGACTTAAAAAATGATGGTGAACTGAATAAAGGGGGAGGAAAGGGTAATCCCTGTCTATTAGATTCCCCTTACCCCTTCTGACAGTGGGGGGCAGCACCCTAAAGATTTCCTGTGGTGCCAAATTGAATGGGCACTTTAGATTCTTTAGGATAAATGTAGAAATTGGCTCTGTCACTAAGGGTTTAAATGTTTAATGGATGTGCGGCTCCATCATTAATGATATAATAATATACCATTGGAATGAATGTGCTCCATTACTATCAATGGGCAGGAAGTAAGAGAAAGGCTGTGATGACATCACTTCCTGTATATGCAAATGAGCGGACCTCTGTGATGTCACAATAGGAATGTGTTCTACATTCTGTCTCCTCACATCTGGGCTCATTCTGCAGTTGGATCTCATCAGAGACGTACTCACCTAGAATTGCTCGTGTTGGTTTGTGGATTAGCGTTGCTTATTCTGCACAGTGTTGTTGGATCTACATCGGGAGGTAAATCTATTGCTTTTTATAGAACTAGAAGAAGTTTTTAGAAAGATATAATTTCCCTAAAATCTTATACTTATTATTAACTTCAAATGAACATTCAAACATGAATCCACAACTTAAAAAATGATGGTGAACTGAATAAAGGGGGAGGAAAGGGTAATCCCTATTAGATTCCCCCTACCCCTACCTGACAGTGGGGGTCAGCACCCTAAATATTCCCTGTGGTGCCAAATTGAATGGGCACTTTAGATTCTTTAGGATAAATGTGGAAATTGGCTCTGTCACTAAGGGGTTAAATGTTTAATTGATGTGCGGCTCCATCATTAATGATATAATAATATACCATTGGAATGAATGTGCTCCATTACTATCAATGGGCAGGAAGTAAGAGAAAGGCTGTGATGACATCACTTCCTGTATATGCAAATGAGCGGACCTCTGTGATGTCACAATAGGAATGTGTTCTACATTCTGTCTCCTCACTGCTGGGCTCATTCTGCAGTTGGATCTCATCAGAGACGCACTCACCTAGAATTGCTCGTGTTGGTTTGTGGATTAGCATTGGTTATTCTGCACAGTGTTGTTGGATCTACATCGGGAGGTAAATCTATTGCTTTTTATAGAACTAGAAGAAGTTTTTAGAAAGATATAATTTCCCTAAAATCTTATACTTATTATTAACTTCAAATGAACATTCAAACATGAATCCACAACTTAAAAAATGATGGTGAACTGAATAAAGGGGGAGGAAAGGGTAATCCCTGTCTATTAGAATCCCCCTACCCCTACCTGACAGTGGGGGTCAGCACCCTAAAGATTCCCTGTGGTGCCAAATTGAATGGGCACTTTAGATTCTTTAGGATAAATGTGGAAATTGGCTCTGTCACTAAGGGGTTAAATGTTTAATGGATGTGCGGCTCCATCATTAATGATATAATAATATACCATTGGAATGAATGTGCTCCATTACTATCAATGGGCAGGAAGTAAGAGAAAGGCTGTGATGACATCACTTCCTGTATATGCAAATGAGCGGACCTCTGTGATGTCACAATAGGAATGTGTTCTACATTCTGTCTCCTCACTTCTGGGCTCATTCTGCAGTTGGATCTCATCAGAGACGCACTCACCTAGAATTGCTCGTGTTGGTTTGTGGATTAGCGTTGGTTATTCTGCACAGTGTTGTTGGATCTACTTCGAGAGGTAAATCTATTGCTTTTTATAGAACTAGAAGTTATTAGAAAGACAGAATTTCACTAAAATCTTATATTTATTATTTAGGCTGGGGTCACACTTGGCATGAGTTTTTTTAGTGACTTAAAAAAACTCATGCGTTTTTACATGCGTTTTTTCATGCCATCATGAGTTTTTTAAGCTGTCTGATGGCACCCTGCGTTTTTAAATCTGCAGCAAAATATAATGCATGCGTTGTTTTAACATGGGCTCCTATGGAAAACGCATGCGTTTTTGGATGGCACTAAAAGGTACTAATGTACCATGCGTTTTTGCATGCGTTTTTGATGTCAGCTAATCACATAATAGCAATAACGCACACAAAAACACATGGTACTGTCACACATGCGTTTTTGCTATTTAGACATGCGTTTTTGCTATTTAGACATGCGTTTTTGCTATTAGGGCATGCGTTTTTTAACAAGGGGGCCTATGGGTGCGTTTTTACATGTTTTTGTTACAAAACGCAGGTCTCCAAAAACTCATGGAAAAAACGCAAGTGTGACCCCAGGCTAACTTCAAATGAACATTCAAACATGAATCCACAACTTAAAAAATGATGGTGAACTGAATAAATCGGGAGGAAAGGGTAATCCCTGTCTATTAGATTCCCCCTACCCCTACCTGACAGTGGGGGTCAGCACCCTAAAGATTCCCTGTGGTGTCAAATTGAATTAGCACTTTAGATTCTTTAGGATAAATGTGGAAATTTCCTCTGTCACTAAGGGGTTAAATGTTTAATGGATGTGTGGCTCCATCATTAATGATATAATAATATACCATTTTAATGAATGTGCTCCATTACTATCAATGGGCAGGAAGTAAGAGAAAGGCTGTGATGACATCACTTCCTGTATATGCAAATGAGCGGACCTCTGTGATGTCACAATAGGAATGTGTTCTACATTCTGTCTCCTCACTGCTGGGCTCATTCTGCAGTTGGATCTCATCAGAGACGCACTCACCTAGAATTGCTCGTGTTGGTTTGTGGATTAGCGTTGGTTATTCTGCACAGTGTTGTTGGATCTACATCGCGAGGAAAATCTATTGCTTTTTATAGAACTAGAAGTTATTAGAAAGACAGAATTTCACTAAAATCTTATATTTATTATTAAGGCTGGGGTCACACTTGGCATGAGTTTTTTTAGTGACTTAAAAAAACTCATGCATTTTTACATGCGTTTTTTCATGCCATCATGAGTTTTTTAAGGTGTCTGATGGCACCCTGCGTTCTTAAATCTGCAGCAAAAAATAATGCATGTGTTTTTTTAACATGGGCTCCTATGGAAAACGCATGCGTTTTTGGATGGCACTAAAAGGTGCTAATGTACCATGTGTTTTTGCATGCGTTTTTGATGTCAGCTAATCACATAATAGCAAAAACGCACACAAAAACACATGGTACTGTCACACATGCGTTTTTGCTATTTAGACATGCGTTTTTGCGGTGTACAGTACAGCAGCGCGTAGTGGCTTAGAGCGGCAGGGGGCTGTAGTGTACAGCGCGATGGTATACTACAGTCCCATGGCGCTTATGGGCATGGGACTGTAGTATACTATAGCGGTGTACACTACAGGAGTATGGGCTTCGGTGGCTTGGTTAGCGGTGTAGCGAGTCGCGGCAGGGGTCTGTAGTGTACAGCGCGATGGTATACTACAGTCCCATGGCGCTTATGGGCATGGGACTGTAGTATAGTATAGCGGTGTACACTACAGGAGTATGGGCTTCGGTGGCTTGGTTAGCGGTTGTTAGCGACTCGCAATGCCCGCTTCGCGGGCATTGCTTCGCTAGGCTGCAACGACTCGCAATGCCCGCTTTGCGGGCCTTGCTTCGTGAGTCGCCTTGGCCGCTACGCGGCCACGGGGAGAGTCCAGGAGAAGCAGCTCGGACTCGCTAACCAAGCGACCGGAAGCAGCGCCGCTCCGACGGAAGTCGCTACGGCAATTATATAATAGATACCTGAGGGTTGAGTTGGCTGGCAGATTACTCTGTATCCTTGGCCCTTATGCAGGACATTTAGAGGGTGTACAAGACCTTACTGGTCTTCCTATATGGTGAAGCTTGGAGGGTTTGGCCCTGACCATAGCTGCAAGGGTGCAGTGTAATTACAGTTAATAGGGCACTATTTGCCATAACTGTAATGTAATTTGATTGCAAATTGACTGCATTTGAGACATTTGTTCAGATCTGCCAGCAAATTACATTGTACTACACTCTGACTCGGTATTATTGCCTATTGCTCAGTAACCTGTACATACCTTTTGCACACCAGCTTTGTAACACCTTTTTTGGTTTTAATTGTTTTTAAATTAAGAGGTGGTCAGTGGTGTTTTGTGGTTTTCTATTAAGGTGTCTGATGGCACCCTGCGTTTTTAAATCTGCAGCGAAAAATAATGCATGCGTTTTTTTAACATGGGCGCCTATGGAAAACGCATGCGTTTTTGGATGGCACTAAAAGGTACTAATGTACCATGCGTTTTTGCATGCGTTTTTGATGTCAGCTAATCACATAATAGCAAAAACGCACACAAAAACACATGGTACTGTCACACATGCGTTTTTGCTATTTAGACATGCGTTTTTGCTATTAGGGCATGCGTTTTTTCACATGGGGGCCTATGGGTGCGTTTTTACATGTTTTTTTACAAAACGCAGGTCTCCAAAAACTCATGGAAAAAACGCAAGTGTGACCGTAGCCTAACTTCAAATGAACATTCAAACATGAAACCACGACTTAAAAAATGATGGTGAACTGAATAAAGGGGGAGGAAAGGGTAATCCCTGTCTATTAGATTCCCCCTACCCCTACCTGACAGTAGGGGTCAGCACCCTAAAGATTCCCTGTGGTGCCAAATTGAATGGGCACTTTAGATTCTTTAGGATAAATGTGGAAATTGGCTCTGTCACTAAGGGTTTAATTGTTTAATGGCTGTGCGGCTCCATCATTAATAATATAATAATATACCATTGGAATGAAAGTGCTCCATTACTATCAATGGGCAGGAAGTAAGAGAAAGGCTGTGATGACATCACTTCCTGTATATGCAAATGAGCGGACCTCTGTGATGTCACAATAGGAATGTGTTCTACATTCTGTCTCCTCACTGCTGGGCTCATTCTGCAGTTGGATCTCATCAGAGACGCACTCACCTAGAATTGCTCGTGCTGGTTTGTGGATTAGCGTTGGTTATTCTGCACAGTGTTGTTGGATCTACATCGGGAGGTAAATCTATTGCTTTTTATAGAATTAGAAGTTATTAGAAAGACAGAATTTCACTAAAATCTTATATTTATTATTAAGACTGGGGTCACACTTGGCATGAGTTTTTTTAGTGACTTAAAAAAACTCATGCGTTTTTACATGCGTTTTTTCATGCCATCATGAGTTTTTTAAGGTGTCTGATGGCACCCTGCGTTTTTAAATCTGCAGCAAAAAATAATGCATGCGTTTTTTTTAACATGGGCTCCTATGGAAAACGCATGCGTTTTTGGATGGCACTAAAAGGTACTAATGTACCATGCGTTTTTGCATGCGTTTTTGATGTCAGCTAATCACATAATTGCAAAAACGCACACAAAAACACATGGTACTGTCACACATGCGTTTTTGCTATTTAGACATGCGTTTTTGCTATTAGGGCATGCGTTTTTAACATGGGGGCCTATGGGTGCGTTTTTAAATGTTTTTTTACAAATCGCAGGTCTCCAAAAAATCATGGAAAAAACGCAAGTGTGACCCCAGCCTAACTTCAAATGAACATTCAAACATGAAACCACGACTTAAAAAATGATGGTGAACTGAATAAAGGGGGAGGAAAGGGTAATCCCTGTCTATTAGATTCCCCTTACCCCTTCTGACAGTGGGGGGCAGCACCCTAAAGATTTCCTGTGGTGCCAAATTGAATGGGCACTTTAGATTCTTTAGGATAAATGTAGAAATTGGCTCTGTCACTAAGGGTTTAAATGTTTAATGGATGTGCGGCTCCATCATTAATGATATAATAATATACCATTGGAATGAATGTGCTCCATTACTATCAATGGGCAGGAAGTAAGAGAAAGGCTGTGATGACATCACTTCCTGTATATGCAAATGAGCGGACCTCTGTGATGTCACAATAGGAATGTGTTCTACATTCTGTCTCCTCACATCTGGGCTCATTCTGCAGTTGGATCTCATCAGAGACGTACTCACCTAGAATTGCTCGTGTTGGTTTGTGGATTAGCGTTGCTTATTCTGCACAGTGTTGTTGGATCTACATCGGGAGGTAAATCTATTGCTTTTTATAGAACTAGAAGAAGTTTTTAGAAAGATATAATTTCCCTAAAATCTTATACTTATTATTAACTTCAAATGAACATTCAAACATGAATCCACAACTTAAAAAATGATGGTGAACTGAATAAAGGGGGAGGAAAGGGTAATCCCTATTAGATTCCCCCTACCCCTACCTGACAGTGGGGGTCAGCACCCTAAATATTCCCTGTGGTGCCAAATTGAATGGGCACTTTAGATTCTTAGTAGGAATTATAATGTGGAAATTTCGGCCTCTTGTCATAAGGGTAAATATG
Source organism: Allobates femoralis (assembly GCA_033576535.1). Taxonomy (NCBI): domain Eukaryota; kingdom Metazoa; phylum Chordata; class Amphibia; order Anura; family Aromobatidae; genus Allobates; species Allobates femoralis. The sequence continues at coordinate 39,058 of JARQOC010001496.1, forward strand.
TTTAATTAGATGTGGCTCCATCATTAATGTATAGATAATATACCATTGTGATGAATGCTTCCTTACTATCAATGGGCAGGAAGTAAGAGAAAGGCGTGATGACTCACTTCTGTATGCAACGGACTCTGTGATGTCACAATAGGAATGTGTTCTACATTCTGTCTCCTCACTGCTGGGCTCATTCTGCAGTTGGATCTCATCAGAGACGCACTCACCTAGAATTGCTCGTGTTGGTTTGTGGATTAGCATTGGTTATTCTGCACAGTGTTGTTGGATCTACATCGGGAGGTAAATCTATTGCTTTTTATAGAACTAGAAGAAGTTTTTAGAAAGATATAATTTCCCTAAAATCTTATACTTATTATTAACTTCAAATGAACATTCAAACATGAATCCACAACTTAAAAAATGATGGTGAACTGAATAAAGGGGGAGGAAAGGGTAATCCCTGTCTATTAGAATCCCCCTACCCCTACCTGACAGTGGGGGTCAGCACCCTAAAGATTCCCTGTGGTGCCAAATTGAATGGGCACTTTAGATTCTTTAGGATAAATGTGGAAATTGGCTCTGTCACTAAGGGGTTAAATGTTTAATGGATGTGCGGCTCCATCATTAATGATATAATAATATACCATTGGAATGAATGTGCTCCATTACTATCAATGGGCAGGAAGTAAGAGAAAGGCTGTGATGACATCACTTCCTGTATATGCAAATGAGCGGACCTCTGTGATGTCACAATAGGAATGTGTTCTACATTCTGTCTCCTCACTTCTGGGCTCATTCTGCAGTTGGATCTCATCAGAGACGCACTCACCTAGAATTGCTCGTGTTGGTTTGTGGATTAGCGTTGGTTATTCTGCACAGTGTTGTTGGATCTACTTCGAGAGGTAAATCTATTGCTTTTTATAGAACTAGAAGTTA
>JARQOC010001497.1:0-39978 GCA_033576535.1 Allobates femoralis
AACTTTCTTCAGCCACTCCCAGCAACCTCATGCAGAGAAGCCCAGGCATCTCACGGAGGCTATGTCACACACTATAGCTGCCTGGCTCTGCCTCTCTCACTGCATGCTCTGCAGTCTCTCTCATTCAGTCTGCAGCATGTGCTCACACAAAATACATAATATGGAATGAGCCACACCCACATTTCCAGCAAGTTGCAAATTAACCCTTGCAATGCTGTTAAGCAGACTGTGGCTTTACAAGTACCAGTGAGACATTAATTTTAAGATCGCAGCAGACTTCTACCTGTGCAAAACATACAGGCCATCTATAATGCAGCCATTCACTACATCAAAATAGATAGATGTCAAAAAGCTATATAATGTCCTTTACCTCTATACTGTATATTGTAAGCTTGCACCCTATAGTGGCTTTCAGCTTGCACCAACAGGTGTTTTAGCCTTGTATTTAGCTTTAAAAACTAATTGATAAAAAAGTAAAATAAAAAGGCTTGGGGTCCCCCCTATTTTTAATTTCCAGCTAGGGTACAGCAGACAGCTGCAGCCTGCAAACAACACATGGCGGCTTTATCTTGGCTATTATCAAAATTGAATAGGACCCCACAACACTTTTTTCAATTATTTATTTTCATAGTAATCTGACACCAGTTTGGTTGCTATACTGGTAACAAATCACAAAGAGGGGGGAGGGCTAAATCTGTCTTTAACCACTTCAGGACCCAGCCTATTTTGACCTTAATTACCTGACTTTATGAGGTAATAACTCTGGAATGCTTCAACAGATCCTAACGATTCTGAGACTGTTTTTTGTGACATATTGTGCTTCATGACAGTTTTAAATTTAGGTCGATAATTTTTGCATTTATTAGTGAAAAAATTGGAAATTTGGTGAAAATTTTGAAATAATGAAATTTTGAATTTTTACTCTGTTAAACCACAGAGTTATGGGACACAAAATAGTTCATAAATAATATTTCCCACATGTCTACTTTACATCAGCATAATTTTGGAAAAAAAAAATTTGCTAGGAAGTTAGAAGGGTTCAAAGTTCATGAACAATTTTTCATTTTTCAAGCAAAATTTACAAAACCATTTTTTTAGTGACCACTTCACATTTGAAGTCCCTTTGAGGGGTGTACATGGCAGAAAACACCCAAAAGTGACACCTTTCCAAAAACTGCACCCCTCAAGCTACGGAAAACTACATTCAAGAAGATTATTAACATCAGGTGCTTCACAGGAACTAAAGCAAAGTGGAAGGAAAAAATGGACATTTTATTTTTTCCAACAATGCCTCAATGTTTTCATTTTCACATGGGCAACAGGATAAAATGCATACTAACATTTTTTGGGCAATTTCTCCTGAGTACACTGATACCTCATATGTGGTCATAAACCACTGTTTGGGTGCACGGTAGGGCTCTGAAGGGAAGGGGTGCCATCTCACTTTTTGAATGGAATATTAGCTGGAGGTGTTAGTGGGCACCATGTCGTGTATGGAGAGCCCCTGTGTGCCTAAACATTGGAGCTCCCCCACAAGTGACCCCATTTTGGAAATTAGACCCCCAAGGAACATATGTAGATGCACAGTGAGCACTTTGAACCCCCAGGTGCTTCACACTTTGATCCGTAAAAATGAAAAACTACTTTTTTTCACAAAAGTGTTCTTTCAGCCTCACTTTTTTCATTTTCACATGGGCAATAGGATAAAATAGATCCTAAAATTTGTTGGGCAATTTCTCCTGAGTACACTAATACCTCATATGTGGCAGAATACCACTGTTTAGGTGCACAGAAGGGCTCAGAATTGAAAGGGGCGCCATTTGACTTTGTGGATGGAAAATTAACTGCAATTCTTAGCGGACAACATGCAGCCTCCGTCATCCAGCCCCATCACATACACACATTCACTCACACACACTCTCACACATGCATACACACTCACATACACACTCACTAACATACACACTCACTTGCACACGCATACATACTCACAAATACACACTCTCATACACACACTCACATATGCACCCACTCACATACACACCCACACACACACACTCACATACACACTCACATACACACTCACATACATACACACTCACTCACAAACTCACACATGCACTCACACACATACACGCACTCACATACACACACATTCACATACACACACACTCACACACACACTCCCTCACATACACACTCACTCACATACACACTCAATCACTCACATACACACACACACACTCACATGCACTCTCACTCACATACACACATACACATTCACATACACACACATACCCACTCACTCACACACACTCACTCACATACACACATATACACTCACACACATGCACACATACACACTCACATACACACATACACACACACACACTCACATTCACACACACACATACACACTCATTCACATACATACTCACTCACATACACACTCACTCACACACTCACATACACAATCACTCACATACACTCACACACACACTCCCTCACATACACACTCCCTCACATACACACTCACTCACTCACATACACACACACTCACATGCACTCTCACTCACATACACACATACACACTCACTCACATACACACACATACCCACTCACACACACTCACTCACATACACACATATACACTCACACACACGCACACATACACACTCACATACACACACTCACATACACACACACTCACATTCACACACTCACATACACACTCATTCACATACACACTCACTCACATACACACTCACTCACACACTCACATACACAATCACTCACATACACACTCACTCACATATACACACATACCCACTGACTCACACACTCACACACATACATACTCACTCACACACACACACTCATATACACACATACACACTCACATACACACACATATACACATACACACACACTCACATTCACACACTCACATACACACTCACTCACATACACACTCACTCACATACACACTCACTCACTCACACACTCACATACACACTCACTCACACACACTTACATACACACTCACTTACACACTCACTCTCATACACACTCACACACACTAAGTCACTCACATACATGCTCACATACATACACACACTCACATACACACTCACATACATACTCACTCACATACACACACACTCACTCACTCACACACATACACACTCACGTACATACATACTCACATACACTCACATAAACACTCATTCACATACACTCACACTCACATACACACTCACTCACTCACATACACACTTACATACACATACACTCACACACTCACTCACACACATACACACACTCACGTACACTCATATACACACATACACACTCACATACATACACAGCTGCTGCCAGCGGGGAGAGATCGGCGGGCAGTGCAGTTATGCCGGCGCTGTTCTAAGGTGTCTCAGCCGCAGTATATATACGACAAGCAGCGGCCAACCAGACACCAGCAGCCCCTCGCGTCTGATTGGCCGCTGCTTTGCATACATGTACTGCGGCTTAGACACCTCATTACAGCACCGGCATACTTGCCCGCGATTTCTCCCCCATATCCCTGTGATTGCGCTCCTGCCGGCTCCTGCAGCATCTCCCTGCCATCTGATCACCCCCTGTGCCCCACTGCAAAGGCCGCAGGCATGGGGGACAGGGGATGATTGGATGACAGGGGGATGATGCAGGAGCTGGCAGCACTGCAATCGCAGGGTACGAGGGAGCTATTGCGGGTGTTTTATGCCGGCGCTGTACTGAGGTGTCTAAGCCGCAGTACATGTACGACAAGCAGTGGCCAATCTGATTGGCCACTGTTTGTCGTATATGTACTGCGGCTTACACACCTCAGTATGGCGCCAGCATAAATGCATTGGCTGCCGACCAGACCGCTTCCCGTTACCCTGTACTGTGCGATCCCACTGCTGCCGGCTCCTGCAGCATCCCCCTGCCATCCAATTATCCCTTACCCCCATGCCTGCCGCCTGTGCAGCGGGGGACAGGGGTTGATCAGATGGCAGCAGGGTGCTGCAGGAGCCATCAGCAGTGGAATCACACAGTACGGGGGAGTGATCCCGGCAGGCAGGGGGCTGCACAGGGGGGCATCACCGGAGGTTGGCGGCAGGGCTGCGGCACCTTGGGTACTTCTGTGGCGCCCCGCAACGAGTGCGTCACAAGAGGGTATTGCAGCCATAAATGCAGCCGCAATATTCTCTGACACAGCAGTGATCTGGTTAATTTAGAAATCCAACCCTGCATGCATCACCTAGAACAGAGGGCCAATCCTAGGTCCTGGTGGGCGGAGTGCTAGGGTAGTGTGTAGGAGAACACAATAATCTAGAGAGAGAACCTAGAACTCAACCTAGAACAAGGTCGAGGACTTGAACTTGGAGAGGAGCGGGGGCTCCGCACCCCGTGCAGCCCCCGGGCCGTCACCTGTCGGGTGTCAGCACCTGAGGCCTTACCAACCGGGATTGGGCATTATTCACACGGGTTCCCAAAAGACTCCCGTGCCCACAACTCACAGCCGGTTCACTGGTACCGAAGCTGGCAGCAGTTCACCTCTGCTACGCGAACCAGAAGCGTGGAGGAGCAGCTTCACAGGAGCACCCCACCACCAGCCAACTTCCAGTCGTCTAACCAGCGGTGTACCCACTGAGGGATCCAAGGCTCCCCAAAACATCCAGAACGTACATCATGGATAGGGCATTGAAGCAGCCTCCCCGTACCCGACCTGGTATTCCTGGACAACACTGGCAACCACTTAGTTAGAATGGAGGAACACTGCGGATTTCTAAGGGACACCATCACTGCTGAGTCCACCCAGTCTACTACCCTTAATCTGTATACCATGTACTGCCTGCTGGTTACAGTAAAGACCCGTTGCAGAGACTTTCTGTGTCCGTGCTTCCTTATGAACTGTCCGTCCGCACTACAAGGTAACCACAGCTGCCGCACAACATCTTAAGCAGCTCCAGCCTCTGGGGATCACCGCTCAGCCTGTGGGGAGCGTTCCATCTTGCTGCTGTCCATCCCCCGGAGGTTCCGCAGCGTCGGTAACGATTACCAAAACTACTCATAGGTGGCGTCACGAATAAATTAAACCACTTTAATCTGTTCCACCAAGACGTCTTCAACCCTTTTGATTTGCACTACACCGGGCCCCACTACCGGCAGGCGCGGTCCACCCGTGACAAGGAGGAAGGAAGCATCGCCTGTCTAAACCGGAGTCCCGACCACGGTGAGTCAGAAAATGGCGTCACGAACAGGATACGAGCAGGCCCGTTCCCTAACGGGTATAATGTGCTTAAAAATGATTTTACTGTCTACAATTTGGACTTTGTTCGTCCCTAAAAGAACTTTCCCGCCTTTTCACTGTGGGCCAAGATGGCGCCCAAGATGGCGTTCCCGCCACAAGAATCCGCCACGTGCAAGCCTAGGAGTAAGTCAACCCCCCCCTCATCGTGGGAGGGCTAAAGACAAAAGGCGCCAAACTCTTTGTCCGCCCTGATTGCTCGAATCAACCATGGGGGCGGACCCCAAAGACTTTTCCCACGATTGGACTACAAAAGCCCAGAGGAAATGGGAGTGTCACAGACCTTCTTCACCAGCTCTACCAGAACGCTTACGGTTGAACGGGTGTGGTTTCCCTCCGAAGGAAAGAATGGCCAGCATGAGACTCCAAGACCTAATGCGGGAGGTCGAGGCGGAGGCCAGAGCAGCCATAGGCCAACCGGGTCCGGGTCCTGCCCTTACCATAGACGGCAGCCCCGACTTCTGGCTAGAGGCTCTACAAGACCTCCGGGTGCGGTTACTAGAGACTGTGGAATGGACGATTCGCAGCTGGAGTGTGACCCTAGGCAGAAGACTCCATCATGCGATGCAGCAGAGCCGATCGGGTACAGCTTCTCCAGGCCCAGACAACATCGCCAGCTTCTCAACCGCCTAATCGTCGCCCACCACCTGTCCTGCTTCGTCACCGGAGCCCATAGACTGCATCATTCCTGTGAGGACCACAGCTCGACCCGTTCCAGCGGTTGAAACCGCAGCCGACCCCATTCCTGAGCAGGAGCTTCCAATACGCTCCACAGAAGAAGCTGACATCTACCTGGTTCCACCTGTGGAACCCGCGACTAGTTTCCACACTACTGAGACTGTCGCCTGTTTCTCCCCTGAACCGGAGGCCTCCTCTGCTCTTACCGAGGCCTACCTGGTGACCGGGATTGAAACACCACTTCCCGCTGCTACAGAAGAAGAGGCAGGCAGCCTGGAAGTCCTGCACAACGACCCCGAGGAGAACTTCGCAGCACAGCCACCCACCGACACAGAGGATTCCGTTCCATCGTCTTCGTCAGCCGAGCAGCCCGACGTAGTCATCGAAGGAGAGGTAGAGGAGGATGACGACGAGATCTACAACCCAGCTGAGGACCTCTACACCGGGTTCACCTGGGGAGACACCAAGAATCCTGCTGCCGGGCGATCAGCTTGGGTGCACTGGTCGGGTGCCGCCGCAGCCACATCTTCTCCGGTTCCGTTGAACCGGGCTTTTCTACAGACTGCCCACCAAACTCAAGCGGTTCAACAACCAGCACGCCGTAGTGACTTTATCCACACGCCGCACCACTCCGACGAAGAGGTACGTCGTATCCGAAGGGAGGAGTGGCACACTCGACTGCAAGCCAACATGCAGGCTCGCGCCGAGGCCCGCCGCCAATCTCCATTGCCTGAACAATTCCGTAAAACCGGACGGGTAAGCACCTTCAACTTATCCACCGGGTGGGGATTCGTAAGGGAGGAGGGTGTGAGTACCGAAGTATTTGTGGGGCGTCGTGATGTGGAATTGCACCTACCGGAGGGCATCCAAACCGAGACTTGTATAGAGGGGACATAGTAACCTATGAGCGACATGTATGCTGTGACGGGTGGTTCGCTATACGAGTCCGGAACACTGCCCTCCATAAGTGACTTTGTTTTTGAACTTTTCTGCTAAAGAGACTTCTTCCTGTTGGCAAATAACACAGCGACTTGGCGGCTACAGCCTGAACTTTTACCTAAGGACAGCCGACCGCCCGCCGGGTCCGCGCAATGTGTTAACCTGTTTCTTTACCTACTTCACTTTTATGCATATAATGACCTGTCATTAATAAAAGTGTATTACCTGTTATAAAATACAAAAACCTCTGTAATGTGGGTAGTGTGACGCTTGGGGACAAGCGTATTCAACCAAGGGGGAGTGTGGCGCCCCGCAACGAGTGCGTCACAAGAGGGTATTGCAGCCATAAATGCAGCCGCAATATTCTCTGACACAGCAGTGATCTGGTTAATTTAGAAATCCAACCCTGCATGCATCACCTAGAACAGAGGGCCAATCCTAGGTCCTGGTGGGCGGAGTGCTAGGGTAGTGTGTAGGAGAACACAATAATCTAGAGAGAGAACCTAGAACTCAACCTAGAACAAGGTCGAGGACTTGAACTTGGAGAGGAGCGGGGGCTCCGCACCCCGTGCAGCCCCCGGCCCATCACCGGTCGGGTGTCAGCACCTGAGGCCTTAGCAACCGGGATTGGGCATTATTCACACGGGTTCCCAAAAGACTCCCATGCCCACAACTCACAGCCGGTTCACTGGTACCAAAGCTGGCAGCAGTTCACCTCTGCTACGCGAACCAGAAGCGTGGAGGAGCAGCTTCACAGGAGCACCCCACCACCAGCCAACTTCCAGTCGTCTAACCAGCGGTGTACCCACTGAGGGATCCAAGGCTCCCCAAAACATCCAGAACGTACATCATGGATAGGGCATTGAAGCAGCCTCCCCGTACCCGACCTGGTATTCCTGGGCGACACTGGCAACCACTTAGTTAGAATGGAGGAACACTGCAGATTTCTAAGGGACACCATCACTGCTGAGTCCACCCGGTCTACTACCCTTAATCTGTATACCATGTACTGCCTGCTGGTTACAGTAAAGACCCATTGCAGAGACTTTCTGTGTCCGTGCTTCCTTATGAACTGTCCGTCCACACTACAAGGTAACCGCAGCTGCCGCACAACATCTTAAGCAGCTCCAGCCTCCGGGGATCACCGCTCAGCCTGTGGGGAGCGTTCCATCTTGCTGCTGTCCATCCCCCGGAGGTTCCGCAGCGTCGGTAACGATTACCAAAACTACTCATAGGTGGCGTCACGAATAAATTAAACCCCTTTAATCTGTTCCACCAAGACGTCTTCAACCCTTTTGATCTGCACTACACCGGGCCCCACTACCGGCAGGCGCGGTCCACCCGTGGCAAGGAGGAAGGAAGCATCGCCTGTCTAAACCGGAGTCCCGGCCACGGTGAGTCACTTCCCTCTTCAGCCTTCCATCCACAGGTGGAATGAGGCTGAGGAGGGAGGGTTCCGGGTGTCGCACATTACACCGCCACGCCACATCTGATTGGTGGGATAGTGTCACATGGATGCTAGCTCCAATCAGATCTGGGGGGGTGACACAATGGTCACCCTGCTCCAGCCAATAGCCGCTGCTACTGCAGCATCAGCTATGGCTGAAATGTAATATTTCACCCACTTTCATTGGTGAAATATTACAATTGTGGTGATTGGCGGTTTCCCTTTCAACTGCCAATCACTGTGATTAGAGGCACGGGGGGGCAAAGCCACGCCTCTGGGGTAAGCTACAGGTCCTTATGTACCTGCAGCACCGATGACATTTCACTGATCCCGGTCATTGGTGCTGCAGGAACGGGATCCTGCCATGTCTTTGCACAATGTCATAAGTTGGGAGGGCACCAAAACCCATGACATTTGTGTAACGTCATGGGTCGGGAAGGTGTTAACCCATTAAGGGGGGGAAAAGCAGTCATTATGTCTGAGGTTCATGAGGTGACCCTAAAGCATGGAAGCAGTTTTCTAAGGAATAGTTTAGAAAGATAACATCTGTGCCAAAACAGCGGGGCTCCGCTGTGAAATGTTTTGAGCTGTGTTTGGCAGCTTTTGGGTCCCTCTGAAGGTGTTTTCTAAGCCCTTAATTTTGCCTCTCATTGATTTCAAAGGGGTTGTGAAATTTGTCAAACTGTTTGTTGATAAATTCACCGAACATATGCCAATTTGGTGAACTGAACGCAAGCTTCAAAAGGTTTGCTCATCTCTATTTTTTACTACTCCAATAGTGAGTGTGTTAGTCAAGAGTATCTCTTAGGGTACCTTTACAGGAAGGTAGAAACTGCCGGGCACTGGGGACAATTGTGCCTGTTGCCATGAAATCACTACAAAATGGCGGCGTGTAAATCGGGAAATTCCTTCCTGTGTCCCGCTGTACCTTCGGATACCTGTTTCTGAGCCATGCTCAAAAACAGGAAGGCACAATTCCTATGGTGGTGGCGTGTAATCGGGGCACAGGCAAGGTATTTGCATGGCCTATGAATTCCCGGGGGCGTGCCACGGCGTCATGGATACCACGCCCCATCAGCGATCATTGGTGATGGATCCTGCGTTACGATTGGTTGTTCCCTCACAGGGCGCCATATTTAAAGAGCTGACCATTCACACTACACAATTGCAATGGCAATCATGTATTAGCCAGCCTTCCTGCGCAGGCTGGCCAATCATGACTCTATTGCGTTGTCCAATCTACGCTGGTGCATCACGGAACACACAACTCTGTCACGCCTATGTACTTACGGCGCTAAATATGTACGCCCATATTCCTTTGTGGTAGCGGCGTCTAAACCAGGGAAGGTTTTCCACAGGAAGTAAGCAGCAGAACCCGTCGGCATTTCCGGGGAACAAAAATGCATTCAGTGGAGCACGTTGTGGCGGCGTGTATATTGCGGCATCAGCGATCGGTATCCACCGTTAAAAACACACGCGTGCACGTGCGATGGATACCTGTTGCTACCCCCTGCAGCGGCGTGTAAAGGTACCCTAATGGTAACTTTACACGCCGCTACCGCAAGGTAGAAACCGGCAGATATCGGAGACAATTGTACCATTTACCTTCAAAACACCGCGAAGTGGCGGCGTGTAATTCAGGTTGTACCTTCCTGTCTCTTTGGATACCTGTTTTTCAGCCGTGCTGAAAAACAAGCAGGTATAACCCCTATGGTAGCGACGTGTAATCGGGGCACAGGTACGGTATTTGAGTTACCTGGGGCGTGCTACAGCATCATGTATACCACGCCCCATCAGCTATCATTGGTGGGGACTACTATGTACCCATTGGCTGTCCCTGTACAGGGCGGCATATTTAACGATATGACCAGTCACACTACACATTTGCTATAGCGTCATGTATTAGCCAGCCTCCCTGCACTGGCTGGCCAATCATGATGTTATTGCATTGTCCAATCACCGTACGAGCGTCGCGTAATACACAACTCTGTCACGCCTATGTAGTTACGGCGCTCAATATGTACACCCAGATTCCCTTGTGGTAGTGGCGTGTAAATCAGGGAAGGTGCTCCACAGAAGGTAACCTGCGGCACTTCCAGGGATCAAAAATACCTTCTGTGGAGCACCTTGTGGCGGCGTGTATTTGCGGTATCAGGTACTGTTAGCAACCGTTGCAAACGCGCGAGGTCACGTGCGGTGCCTACCTGTTGCTACCTTCGGTAGCGGTGTGTAAAGGTACCATTAGAGATTGCGCAACGACTGTGAGGTGTGTCAATTACAGCATAGGGGGTGTCAGAATGCCCTGGGAGAGTTTCTAGTCCTGTAGTGCTATTCACAGTGTAATAAATCCATTAGTTTATCTAAGCCACAGCAGGCACATAGATATGACAGTCACAGTTGACATTTATTTTTAACCCTACAGTATTCTGTCCTCAGTTTACATAGCATTATTCTTCTTACAGATTCACTTTAAATGAATATATACATGTTTCAATGGTCACTCTGGCCATTAGGCTTAATATTGGTTAGAAATCTCCTTTTTGTTGGGCATAAGAACATTAGCTGCAATAGACTAAATAAGATTCTACTGAGTGTATTGAGGTATTTTTTTGAACATACTCTTCTTCAGACAAAGGGTACTATGAAGTGAGTGGGAGGAAAGGAGCTGTAGCACCACCTAACATAAATGTTAAAGCTTCTTTTACATACAGCATATAGAGCTGTTACATTTATTGTAATCTTATACATTATAACTAGAGAGATGAGATCTGTTAAGATTTGAATTTGGGAAATCACACAGAATTTAGGCTGGCTTCAGACTTGCAGATGCATCTGCAGCATTTTGCAGATGCATCTGCAAGCATCTGCATGCAGACCGCGGCCCCTATGTTTATAATGGAGCGCACGGCGGTCTGCAGATGCTTGCGGACCGCCGTGCGCACCCATTCACTCCTATATATGATCTGTGCGCACGCGGATGCCTGCGCACAAATCACACACTCCCGCCCGCACCATGGACGCGAGATGTCGCGTCCCTGGTGCGGACGAGAGTATGTGATCTGTACGCAGGCATCCGCGTGCGCACAGATCACATATAGGAGTGAATGGGTGCGCACGGCGGTCCGCAAGCATCTGCAGACCGCCGTGCGCTCCATTATAAACATAGGGGCCGCGGTCTGCATGCAGATGCTTGCAGATGCATCTGCAAAACGCTGCAGATGCATCTGCAAGTCTGAAGGCAGCCTTATAGTGGTATCCTATTTTCAGCCAAGTTAATGAATGGCCATTGTCCCCACTTCATGTTGACATCTCTCTACTGTTGCCATTCAGGGTAACTACACACAGTTCCACTCAAACTGTACTATCTTCACAAAAGTTCACTTCATACTACCTCTCCTTCATGCTGTCTAAACTTTGCCACCTCTTCACACTATTACCTCAAATATTAATATGCTGCCCCCTATCCATATAGTTCCCCCATTTCACACTATCCCCTCACACTGTAACCCCCTATGCTCTGCCCTCTCCAAACTGTGCAAACTCTTCACCCTGTGCCCTTACACTGTCCTCTTACACTGCCCCCTCTCCATAAAATGCCCTCACTCTGTCCCCTCCGTTACCCTGTACAGTTGTGGCCAAAAGTATTGACACCCCTGCAATTCTGTAAGATAATACTCAGTTTCTTCCTGAAATTGATTGCAATCACAAATTCTTTGGTATTATTATCTTCATTTAATTTGTCTTCAATGAAATAACACAAAAGAGAATGAAGCAAAAAGCAAAACATTGATCATTTCACACAAAGCTCCAAAAATGGGCCGGACAAAAGTATTGGCACACCTCAGCCAACACCATTGCTCTTAATGTATACACTATTCTTTCCTAGTCTACAGTAAAAGTCTCTTGAATCTTCAGTTCCACTTTGGAGTGATTACTGTGCCTTGAGTCTTTGCCACCTCTGTAGCACAGCAGCAATATCAGCAGCACGATAATAATAATAGCAATAATAATAATACTATTTATTAACTTATAAAGTGCTATTAATTGCATAGCGCTTTACATAGAGGAGTGCTTTAATCACTAATACTTAGTGCTTCTTTGCTGCTGAAGTGCTGGCGTTTTCATATCTTCAATTGTCTTCACATCTCAGAAATCAGAATGCAATTGACTGTAGGCAACAAATAACTGTTTTGGTGTCATGCTTTCTTCCTTGTCACCTAATTGGCTATCATTTTAAAAACCAGTTAGGACAAACTGGTAAGCACTGACTGAATCTCCTTACTTGTATTGGTTCTAATGGGTAAAATTAGACAGGGTTTCCAATGAAAGGCATTGATCACATATCCACAAAGTAGATACTGTGTTATCCACAGTACTTTAGATAGAAGTCTTACTTTGAAGAGATTGCCAACAAGCTGGAGTCAGTTTCCATAAATACGTAATTTTACTAAACTATTCCATACACCTTTTCTGCTAAGTCTAACATTTTATATTTTAATGATTCCCTTCCCATATCTTAGCACCAGCTCTGTTGTACTGGTGATCACTTTATCCACAGAATGTTCTGCTACCTTCTTAATATATTTCCCATTATACCTTGTGCTGGGTTGCAAGCCAGGAGTGAGTACAATGCCTGTAAATCCATCTAAACCCCTATCTGTCCTCCTCCATAGCCACAAACAGGCCCAGCATGATGTCCTGTATAGGACACCACAGGAGATAAAAGTTATGCACAAAGTACCATTACATCAGCCCTGACAATAAAGATTAGGCCCTACTCCCCCTCAATGACAGATGAATGGATGGAGAGTTGGATGGAGAGATGGATGGGGAGAGATTTGAATGTATTTATTTTGTAAAGCAAATAAAACAGGGGGGGACATAAATTACACAAGATATACAGCAGTGAGTGTACTTGTATGTACGTCCCGCTGTATACATACATTATGGTGTTATATCCGACCATGTTCCTGCATGGTTGGACACATCCATTACACAGGGCACATTTATAAGAATATTTTGGGACTGGAATATTTTTTAATACATCCAATTTTAGAACTTATTTTTATTCTAAGCTCTATTATTTAAAATGTTCGTGGACAACTCTTTTAAATAAAAAAGAAATGTTCTTCTAAATGTGTCCTGTGCATGTTGGGAGATATAATTATGTTTAGTTTTTGACTAAAACTTTAGAAAAAAAGTTGGTAAAGTTGACATCTATTTGCCATAATCGCTAATGGGCTTTGGGGTTCTGAGATTTTGTTGCTTAAAACAGCCTGTAAGTATTTTATTATTGTTTTCCCTCCATGTATTTCTAACCATAGAGACTTCACGTGTTTCACATACTGGCAAAACTTCACAAAATGTTGGCTTTAGACAGAATTTAGAAGTGAACCCCTCACACTTTCCAGATATTACATTGTTTTGTAAGATAACTGGTATCTGATATAACCAGCCATGTCTCCATTAGATATTATACTGTAGCATATCCTTTATAACTCCTTCTGTTCTATTATCAGTTTCTCTACAAAGACTAATAATACTAAATCAAATTATTCATAATCTTTCTTCAATACCCCCAGTTTTTTTTATACTTTTTCCTATTGTCTAAAGGCAGCAAACAGATGGCCCTTTTATGAATGAAAGACTCACCATCAGTGGAGATCTGATTTGCCTGCTCCTTCCTTGCTTAACAACACAGTCATTCCAATTCATAAAGGAAGCAATATTGGTAGTGTTTTATAAAACACAATTCTATAATACACTCATGTATGTTCATTTTAATATTGACAATATTTTGATGTGTATGAGTTTTTATTCCGTGCATTTGTAATACTATTTTCTCTCCCAAAACGTTTATAATGTGATATTTTACATATAATGTTAAAAATCAAAGTTAAAGTGTTAAAAAATAAAGGAAAATTTTAAAATCAGTTTCCTTTGTTTCCTCATATTCTGCAATGTTTTCTTGGAGATTTCCTATATCCACTCAAGTCAGAGTACATGTCAAGCAGAGACACACATATGCAAACAGCGTAAGAAAGCAGAATTCCCACTTTGAACCGTTTGTCACACAGTGAGATTCAACACATCTTGTCTCACAGTATGACTATATGCTTTACAAAATGATACTGAAAGACGTGGCTTATAATAATTGTAAATATATGTGCATTATTTATCTGTATGCATGTATGTATCTATAGCTTTAAACCCTTTCAATCTATACTAATGCAGTGTTGTGAAATAGTATTGGGTCCTCACCCAATTTCTGCCTTTCCTACCTTGCTAGTTTGTGATATGTATATTACAGATCATTCAAATATTTTTTAAGATAAGATAAAGACAGCATGAGTGAAAACACAAATTGCACTTTTAAATGATCAAATAATTTATGTAAAATAAATATTAATTCATTGTATCACCCATATGAAAAAATACTTCCCCCACCCTAAACCTTGTAACTGAATGAGCCACTGGTGGCAACAGCAAATGCACTCAAAGATTTGCAATAATCAGGGTCAGCATTAGGGGAATCTAGTACCCCTGCTTCTGCAACCACTCAATGAAGTGGGCAGAATGTATACAGCAAAACTTATATTGTATAATGCCATACATCCTCTTAGTCTTTGACCAGCTCTTCCCAAGTGCCTTGGTGTGGGGGTAATCAAGGCAATATTTTGGGGTTGATATTAGCTGTGTAGTGTCATATGACATCAAGCCCAGGGGTAACTAATGGGGAGGGGTCTAGCAAACACCCCTATTTTTAACCCTATGTGAGGCACCGCCGGCATGATCCTCATGGCCGGGGCGCATCACATGCAGGATCAGGAGGATCCTGTGCACACTGGCCGGTTTTACTCTGATAATGCTGTGTGAACCAACTTTGAACACAAGGTTTAATGTGACTAATGAGTGGCTCATGAGATCGAGGAAGCCCTGAGGAAAGGGATGTAATGAGTGATTGCTGACAGCCCAGGTGGGTGTGTCAGGTGGGTGTGTCCGGAGGAATAGCAGCCCAGCAGGAGGAATCAGTGTGGGTGTGGCCGGCACGATAAGAGTCAGCCAGCTGAGTGATTGAGAGATTCATTCTCAGCCAGACATCAGCCTGAGAGCATGTGGGCTGATTACCAGCCAGAGAGCCGAGCAGAGCCAGTCTGTGTGAGGGACTGGGAGTGCGAGTCCATACCGCCATGTTGAGATGGTGAAGGGAGCATGCTAGCTCCATACCGGTAGCCAGGACCAGGGTCGTGACAGCACCTGGGGTGGGGAAGCCGTGGCTGACCTGTTGGACGCTGGACTGGACGTGGGGTGAAACATGTCCAGGACGGAGTCTGTGAGAGGCTTGGCCAACCCGTTACCCAGGTAGCGAGACCTGGATCCGTGCCCGGTAAGACAGCGGTTCCCGTGTAACGGAGTGAGCTGTGTGTGATTAATGCCAGGCGGGCATAACCGCTATTGGGTCCGACTAGGCAGTCGGTAAAGGACCCATAGACGTATGTAAGGACTTAGGTAACAGTGCCCTGAATGAGAGACGATGGCCTATGTGTAACAGCCACGTATAATATTGTGGGAGAGAGAGTGACCCAGCTAGTGTGGATGATATTGGACGCGATCCGTCCCTGTGGGACGAGAGGGAGGCTTGCCCTGCTGCTTGCAGTGGGTACCTGTCCCTCAACCACGACCTCTAATGGTGTGGGTGTGCCTGTGGCCAGAGACAGGGGTCATGAAGGCTCCTAGAAGGGTAACCATGGCTGATCCGGTAGGGTGCTACTCAGACGCAGGGTACAGTCGTCGACCTGGAGACCTGCCATAAGATGAGATGGAGGTTTGGTGGCGACTGATGGCCCGTACCGTGGTGAGTAGGCCACGGTGACGCATGGTTAGCCCGGATTCTACGGTTGACCAGGTCCCTGTTATGGTCATGGAGGAGCCACAGTCCATGGATGTGTTATGATGGGCTGTGAGCGGGTGTAAGAAATGTATGTGATCCATGGACGTTTGTATGATGGATCCCATATGGTATGTAAGGTCCCGGTCAGGCAGGAATCCTGACTACGGGTTAATGGTATATCATCATGCTGGGTGACTAAAGCCGGGCGGCTGGTACCGCCATTGGGACCCAGAGGGCCCGTTGAGGCGTATGTAACGAAGGTCCGAAGCAGGGGTTAAAAAGGGCTCCTAGAGTGGGGACACCATGGTTGAACCAGGTGGACTCTGACCGGGACGTAGGCGGAGGTACGTCCAGGAAGGAGCCCCTTGGGGATACATGACATACCCGGTACTCAGGTTGCTCAATCCCTGTTATGAACCCGGAGGGGTCATCGTTGTAATGTAACGTATGTATTGATGTATAGTGTAAGTAGGCCGGAGGCCGTAGCCACCACGGGAGCTGTTAGTAGAGCTCCAATGGGGACAGAGAGATGGTTACAGGTCCCGGGTTACAATAAGATGTCATGTGCAATAAGTGTTATGTAATGTTATATGTAAATGTATGGTGTATTTATGTAAAGTGTTTATAATCAATGTGATATGTGTCAAACATGCTACCCGGGTTATGTTATTAATATGTGAAAAATAAACGGGTAGACATTGGTTAACTTATAAACACGTGTTTGTTGTCGTTATGCAAGCGGGTTCCCCGGTTGCTACCTCACACCAGTAAGTGTAGATTTAAAGAACACACACATAGAAAAGTAGTTTATTTGAATTAAGACTCCTGCACATTTTTTTGTTCATCAGTTTATTAATTCAAAAGATATCTTTGAAGTTCTGGCATAATCCAAAGGTGTAATGAAGCTGTGATGAAGATTGAAGCAGAGTACCATAACTGCACTCATATCTCCCACAGCGTGTAGCTTCATGGATCCATGACATCTTCAAAAAACGGACTCTACCAAGTAATTTCAGTGCCACCTCCTGATAACATCCTGTTCCTGTTGAGGTGATAGTTGCTGCAGGGAGTGAGTGCAGGCGAATCCAAGTCACTTTCAAGACTCCAATCACATGAAATGTCACAGGAAGTGTGGTAAAAAAAGTCAGGTATACATATATGTATTAGCTAGATAGGGGATGTTTTGGATATGAGGGTATTATCTAATAAAGCAAATTATTAAGAGTGTGGTACCAGGTCGGCACTCTGTGGGATTGTATGCTTGTGTTGGAAGAAAAAATAGTAAATCCTGTTGTGTACTATTACGGAAACCTCATCACAGAGAAAAATAACAATTTCAGGCTGAAAATAGGGTTTTTTTTAATTTTATTTTTATTCTGTAACCTAATAAACACAGGCTAATGTTTGGACCATATGCTGTTTTTTTTCAAGGAGATCAGAGTGAGTGCAGGTCAGTCATATATATAATCAAAGTAGAGAAGAATTGGAGCCGCACTCAAGGCTTCTGGCAACGGTTGTTTATTATATCTTCATAAAACAGGTTGTGCACAGCAGGTGGGAGGACGGGGGGGGGGGGTACTACGTCGTTTCGCGCCCTGGCTTGGCGCTTCAGCGGGTACAATCCACTGGAAAGGTTAAAAAGGTGCTAGCCCAGACCCCTCTTCTTAACGTCAGTCATATATATATATATATATATATATATATACTTGTTATATACTCCATATAGGACCGACCTTCATCCACACAGGCATTCTTGAAAGAGATCATATACTAAGGAAATCGGTGAATGCAAGTGACTTTACTTAACGTGTTTCAATTTATATTTTTCACCTTTACAGGACTACCACCAACTCATGATGGTGATTGGTTGTTGTCTTGATGAAGGGGTGAGTAATACACTTTAAAACATGTTGAATTAAGCCACTTGCATTCACCAATTTCCTTGAAATATGATCGATTGTACAGCAGTGCAGTTGGATTCCACATATTTCCTCTATTTTTTTCTACTATTGCTTCAGCTTGTTGATCCTGCAGCAGCTGTGTGTGACACAACCCTCTAAGGCAAGCAGTTTCATTTTAGCCTACCTGTCACCATTTTTATCAGATAAGACTCTATTGCGTGTTCTATCCCAAAGTTACTCATCCTTGATAAAGAGCAGCATATGGTCGAAACATTGGACTGTGTTTATTTGGTGCCGGAATTATCTTCACAGTAAAAAAAAACCTTATTTGTAGCCTGAACTTGCAACTCTTGTTTTCTCATTGCTAAAGTTTCCATAGCTGTAAATAATGAAAGTGGCTAGTGTGTAAAGATATAAATTTAGAAAGAAAATTTTAGGTGCTGGACTGAACCTTTTTAAACACATAAATACTGTTGCATATGTTTTATTTTATTTTTTTTTATTTATTTATTTATTTTTTTCTCCTCTCGTTCAACTTGAAGTTTGAGGGCCCCAATTTATTACCTAATATATGTTGATTACACCAGCAGATACCAAAATAGACAGGCAATTTCCTGTGGATGAAATACAAGCTTTATAACCAACCAACCTTTTTATATACACCAAAGGGAACAAGTAAGTCATATGCACTATTTGAAGATATATATTAGGATACAGGACTAGAGATGAGCGATGTTCGACTCGAATAGTTCGCCAATCTCAAATTCGAGTTGATTTTGCCGCTATTCGAGTCATTCGCCGAATTCGAACAATTTGGTTCCAATTCGGCGAATTTCGAACAAGTTCGATTTTGGTTCGAAAATGCGGCAGATGCGGTCAGAAAACCGCATCTGCCGCATTTTGAGCCAAAATAAACATTACCTAAATGAAAGAAAGTGTTAAAAATAAAAAAATAATCTATGCTCACCTGTCCGCGGTCCACCGAAGCCTCTGGCAAGGTCCTGTAGCTTCTAGGACCTGTGGTGACGTCATGTTCTCGCGCGAACTCCGGTCACATGACCGGAGTTCCGCGAGGACACGACGTCACCACAGGTCCTGGAAGCACAGGACCTTGCCGGAAAGCCTAAAATAGATATTTTTATGATTCGGACCCTTTGTTTAAGTAAAAGTTACTTAAAGAAAGGGTCCGAAACATAAAAATATCTATTTTAAGCTTTCCGGCAAGGTCCTGTGCTTATAGGACCTGTGCTGATGTCATGTTCTTGCGGGAACTCCAGTCACGTGACCGGAGTTCCCGCGAGAACATGACGTCAGCACAGGTCCTATAAGCACAGGACCTTGCCGGAAAGCTTAAAATAGATATTTTTATGTTTCGGACCCTTTCTTTAAGTAACTTTTACTTAAAGAAAGGGTCCGAAACATAAAAATATCTATTTTAAGCTTTCCGGCAAGGTCCTGTGCTTATAGGACCTGTGCTGACGTCATGTTCTCGCGGGAACTCCGGTCACGTGACTGGAGTTCGCGCGAGAACATGACGTCACCACAGGTCCTAGAAGCCGCAGGACCTTGCCGGAGGCTTCGGTCGACTGCGGACAGGTGAGCATTGATTATTTTTTTATTTTTAACACTTTCTTTCACTTTTTTTCACTTCCACAATGTATGTATATACATTGCGGAAGTGAAAATGCCCCACAGGCCCGGTTTGTTCGTTTTCCGGGGTGTTCGACGGTGTTCGTCGAGCATTCGACGAACATTCGTCGAACACTCCGTCGATTCGACGAATCGAATCGAATTCGAACACCGGGGTGGTGGCTCATCTCTATACAGGACTAGAACCCATAATAGACCATAAAGACTACATTTTTCTAATTATATTGCGTTAATAGATACCCCAACTGGAAGTCTGTCACCCATAACCATCATCATTAGGAGGAACAGATAACAAGCACTTCAATATTTAGAGGTAAGAATGAAAATAGTATTAAGCAGAATAGAAAGATATTTACTCCTAAAGGGAGAGTAACAATACTTTGTTATTTTTATTAGAACACAGATAACCGGAGGATAATAGCCACACACACACAACTATAATTAAAATCCAAAGATACTCCTCTGAAAAGGATAATGGAGAAGAAATAAAGATAGCTGTCGAATATCAGTAATAGGAGAAGAAGAACCAATCCATTAATAGACCCTAATGTTGTAGTGGATACTGAATAATAAGATATTTAGAAATGTTGTAAATACTAATCATAAGGTTTTTTTTTTTTTTTTTACGTTTTAATCTTAAATTTTTAATTATTGATATATCAGTTTTTACTTTGATTGTTTATAGATATTTTAGTTTTTTGCTATAATCAGTATGAATAATAAAAATATAAGTAGGCATCTAAATTACATAAGTTGTAATTATACAGATAATTTTTAATAAATATCCCCTGGAAGGGTAAAGAAAGTGGAAGGAATAGTTTTATTTATTTATTATTTTAAGAGCTAGCGCGTAGTCTCACAAATAAATATTAATTGATTTAAACAACAATAAGGCGATTAAATACGCGGTACTGCCTTCAGCCTACTGCAGCAGCTCAAGTGCTAACTGCTAGCTCCAGTGTACTCTTGCAAATAATATACTGTTGCATATCTAAATGGAAAATGCATCATGCTGCACGGAACAATAGTCACTGACTTCGAAGCAATAATGCATGGAGTGTAATCAATTTCATAGTTTCATAGTTTTTAAGGTTGAAGACTTTAAGTCCATCTAGTTCAACCCATAACCTAACATTATGATCCTGAAGGCAAAAAAAAAAACCAATATGGCAAATACTAAGCCCCACATTGGGGAAAAAAATTAATTCCTTACTCTACTAAATGGGTTGTCACAACCATGGTCCACATGCCATATAAGGGCTCATGGACATCATATATATGGGTTTCCCACTATTGACATTCCAAGTGGTTACTATGGTACCTCTGTCCTCGGTGACCACAGTGAGTCACTGCTTACCTGGCTGCAGTTCACAGCTTATTCATTCAGGTGTTTTGAGGCCACGAGGACAGGACGCATTGTTCTTCACTTCAGCCTCCGATGAAACAGAGCTGAAATTGCCTCATGGCCGGCGGAGAGAAAACGTCGCAGAGGATCGAGGATGGGTAACAGGGAGTAAGGCCTTTTTCACACATACCAATCCATTTTTTAAGCCCTTAGAAAAACTGATTTGTTTTTCTAACGGTGCCAACAGTGTCCCCTGAGGTTCTGAACGTTTTTTGAAACTTTTGGGACTTAGGCTAGGGTCACACTTGCATTTTTTTCATGCTTTTTTGGAGACCTGCTTTTAAAAAAGCATGTAATAATGCACCCATAGGCCCCCGTACAAAAAAACGCATGCACTAATAGCAAAAATGCATGCCTTAATAGCAAAAACGCATGTCTAAAGTGCCATGCATTTTTGGCATGAGTTTTTGCACTTATGTGAGTAGCTGTCTGCAAAAACGCATGCAAAAACGCATGGTACATTAGTACCATTTAGTACCATCCAAAAACGCATGCGTTTTCCATAGGGGCCCATGTTAAAAAACACATGTGTTTTCTAAAAAACGCATGCGTTTTTAAAACAGCACCAAAAAATAGTTCATGAACTTTTTTGGGTGCTGATTTAAAAACGCATATAAAAATGCAGGGTGCCATCAGACACCTTAAAAAACGCATGCAGAAATTGAAAGAAGCAAACAGAAACGCATGCTTTTTTTTAAGGCACTAAAAAAACTCATGCCAAGTGTGACCCTAACCTTAGTCATTATTTCTCCAAAAACACATGCAAAAACGCATGCATTAACGCATGGTGCCTATATGTGCCATGCAAAAACGCATGCGTTTCCCATAGGACCCCATGTTAAAAAAACGCATACGCTTTTTAAAAAACGCATGCATTTTTTACAGCACCCAAAAACGCTGCATGCAGTGTTCTTTGGGATGCTGAACAAAAACGCATGTGTTGTCTAAAAACACATTGACACTTAAGTGCACCATGCGTTAACGCATATGCGTTTTTGGACTTTGAAAAAAAAACAGTCCAAAATGTTCCCAAAAACGGCAAAAACTTAAGGTAAAAACTGATGGTATGTGTGAACAAGGTCTAATAAAGATGGAGTCCAGATATGACTTTTTGCTTTTATTTCTTACTAGCTGTGAGCCCGATGCGATTGCATCGGGATTCTAGAATCTGTGTATAGTTTACTCAGTATATTTCAAATATGGCAGCATAGCGGCCGCCGCTATTCCGATTGTTCGGCGCGCTGAAGGCGGCAACCAATCAGAAAAGCGCCGCGCTGTATGGCGCCATACTTTAAATACATGGAATATTTTGAGTTTCACATTTACCGCTGTAAGTGAGGCGCTATTCTCATTGGTCGTTGTGTGCTGCCGGCGACCAATGAGAATAGCGCCTCACTTTCAACGGTAAATGTGAAACTCAAAGTCGTCCATTATATGTCTATGGGAAGTGAGGCGCTATTCTCATTGGTCGCTGTGTGCTGACGGCGACCAATCAGCATAGCGCCTCACTTTCAGTGGTAAATTTGAAACTCAAAGTCGTCCATTATATCTCTATGGGAAGTGAGACGCTATTCTGATTGGTCGCCGGCAGCACACAGCGACCAATTAGAATAGCGCCTCACTTGCCATAGAGATATAATGGATGACTTTGAGTTTCAAATTTACCGCTGAAAGTGAGGCGCTATTCTGATTGGTCGCCGGCAGCACACAGCGACCAATCAGAATAGCGCCTCACTTCCCATAGAGATATAATGGACGAAAAATCGTCCATTATATCTCTATGGGAAGTGAGGCGGTATTCTGATTGGTCGCTGTGTTCTGGCGGCGACCAATCAGAAAAGCGCCTCACTTTAAGCGGTAAATTTGAAACTCAAAGTGGTCCATTATATGTCTATGGGAAGTGAGGCGCTGTTCTGATTGGTCGCCGTCAGCACACAGCGACCAATCAGAAGAGCGCCTCACTTCCCATAGAGATACATAGCGGTGTGTCGGCGAATTTATGGCCGGGCTCCTGGTTCTATTTTCGGCAACGGGGCTCGGCTCTGGTCGGTCGTTCCACGGGGCCGGAGACTCTAAATGGCCGCTTCGCGGCGATTGCTCACGCATCAGCAACGGCTCGCAATGATTGCGAGCCATTGCTAAGGCGCGAGCAATGGCCCTGAAGCGAGTCTCCGGCCCCGTGGAACGACCGACCAGAGCCGAGCCCCGTGGCCGAAAATAGAACCAGGGGCCCGGCCATAAATTCGCCGAAACACCGCTATGTATCTCTATGGGAAGTGAAGCGCTCTTCTGATTGGTCGCTGTGTGTTGACAGCGACCAATCAGAATAGCGCCTCACTTCCCATAGAGATAGAATGGACAATTTTTCGTCCATTCTATCTCTATGGGAAGTGAAGAGGACGTAGGACCCGGAGATGGCGGAAAGAAGACAGAAGACCCCCGGGGCCGGACGAAGAGGACGCCTGGGCCGGACGGAGGACTCCTGGATCGGACGGATGATCAGATGAAGAAGAAGGCATGTAAGTGATCGACGGCGGCTTAGGGGGCGGCGGGGGCTTAGGGGTGGCGGAGGGTAGTAGGTGGCGGGGTGGTTGGTAGCGGCGGGGGGGGGGTAGGGGTGGCTCCGGAGCAGTGGCTCCGGAGCAGTGTACGGTGGGGTGGCGGGGCGGCGAGGGGAGGCAGACGGAGCAGAAGAGAGGGTTTCTCCGGAGTCGCTGCTGTCACCGCCTGGTGACACAGTGCTCCGGAGCAACCCCTCTCTTCTGCCCCGTCTGCCTCCACTCGCCGCCGCGGGGTTCAGGCAGGCAGAGCGGGGTAGCGGGCGTGGCGAGGCTAGCGGGGCGGACAGGCGGCTGGGCATGGGGCTGTAGTATACCATAGCGGTGTACACTACAGCCCCATGCCGGCGGCGAGGCGAGGGGAGCGGGGCAGACAGGCGGCTGGGCATGGGGCTGTAGTATACCATAGAGGTGTACACTACAGCCCCATGCTCAGGATGGCGGGGTAGAGGTGGGGGAATGTTGGTGGCTTTGTTCGCGGGGCAAGGGCTCGCAATGCCCGCTTCGCAATGCTTCGCAGGGGGCGTGGTCGCTTAGCGGCCACGAACAGAGCGCGAGAGACAGTGCCGAGCCACGCGAACAAAGCCACGGAAGTAGCGCCGGACACGACGGAAGTCGCTACGGCAATTATATAATAGATAAAATGTTTTTCCTATATTTGCTGTTTGTTCTTTACTATTTACTTAAGATTCTTAATGACTGGGTTAACATTGGCTCAACATTAAGAATCTTGGGCATAATACCAGTTGGCAATAAAAAGAAGACATTAGCCCCTTATTACGAGCATGCCACTGCTGGAAGAGTCAGGTAAAGTGACTGGAAATGATGCTATAAAAATTTTGCCATTTTCAAGAGCAGCTGTGGGCTGCTATTCCTTAGCATGGGGGGGGCCCTAAAATGATGGGCCCTCACCCTGCTGAGAATACCAACCCCAGCTGCCTAGTTTTACCTTGGCTGGCAGTTAAAAATAAGGCAAAGCCCTAAGCATTTATTTTTGCCAGCCATGTAAAATTAGGCAGCTGAGAGTAGCAGCTCACAGCTGTCCACCTTATCTGTGCTTTAACTGAAAAATACAGTGAAGCCCTACATGTTTTTATTTTAATTATTACTTTACTCACTATGATGACAGGTTGGTTCTCAAAAACTAATGTGTATGGCAACCAAACACGGACACTGTCCAGATTGTGGAAATGCAATCTGATTGCAACAGTCAATCACAGCCTCTCTCACAGAGAGTGAGTGTCTGTGATTGGCTGTTCGGTCAGTGCAGAGAATATGCATGAAGCTTAATGGGCGGCCCCAGAAGCAAGCAGCAGGACACTGGTAAGCTAAATCTATCTATCTATCTATCTATCTATCTATCTATCTATCTATCTATCTATCTATCTATCTATCTACAGTATCTATCTATCTATCTATCTATCTATCTATCTATCTATCTATCTATCTATCTATCTATCTTATCTATCCATTTCTCTATCAGATTTTCTATCAGTCTATGGCCATGTTCACACATCTCCCCTGCTAGTATTTAGCGGGTCTCCGCTAAATACTTAGCTTTTTTCAGTGGAGATGCGTGAGCACTGCCGCTTCCTGGTGACGCAGCCCTGGTTACCCGATGTTGATCGTGGTAACCACTTCACACATAAGGCTGCCTAGAGTCCACTTAAGCTGAGCGGACAGGGAAACGCTGCTAGCGACCTCAATATGATCACACTGATACCAGATTTATATAGTTTTTTTTAGGTTTGGCTATAACCACTCTAAACATGCTTGTTTTTTGCAAAATAAAAGTTTTTTGCATCGATTTTAAAGAATTTTTTTTCATTTTTCTGCCAACAGATTTAAAGATGACCTGTCATCCCACTGGTGCTATGCTAACTGAATGCAGCACTAAATGCAGTGTGTCTGCTGCATTCAGGGAAGGGGTCCCCCATGTTTCTAGCCCCCCTGTAAAGCTGCCCTATTACTTGTACCACAAGATGAAGAACATAAAAATAGTATTAAAGCCAATTCTTCCACTGCTGCTGATTTGTTTATTCTGCCTGCCAAATATCGCAGTAAGGCTCAGCTCACATTTATCCTGTGCACTACACTTCAGAGATTACATGTAGATCTCTGAAAAATGTGTTCCTAAAAAAAATTTCAATGGAAAACAATCAGTAATGAGGGAGAGGGAGTCACTTTAAACTCCAATCTGACCAACTGTGAAACATAGGGATGGTACCATTATTTTGTGGAGTTGTTTTGCTGCAGGAAGGACCGGTGCATTTCACAAAAGAGATGGCATTATGAAGAAGGAAGATTATGTGCCAATACTGAAGCAACATCTCAAGACATCAGCCAAGAAGTTAAAGCTTGAGCGGAAATGGGTCTTCCAAATGGACAATGACCCGAAGAATACTACCAAACTGGCTACAAGGTGGCTTAAGAATAACAAAGTCAATGTTTTGGAGTGGCCACCACAAAGCCCTGATCTCATTACTATTGAAGATTTATGGAAAAAGCTTTAAAGACAGGTGGGAGCAAGGCGACCTACAAACAATGCTCACTTACACCTGTTCTGTCAGAAGGAATGGGCCCAAATTCCTACTAACTATTGTGAGAAGATTATGGAAGGATATCCAAAATGTTTGGCCCATGTCATATAGTTTAAGGGTAATGGCACTAAATACTAATGAAATGTATGTAAACTTGTGACTTTGCAGAAAGTAATCAAAATGCCTTAAAACATTCTCTATTAGTGATGGGCGAATCCTAAATTACTCGGACTCGCTTGACTCTACCGAGTCCGAGCCCGGGACTCGCTACTCGTTGCGAGTCTAGCGAGTCCAATGTTAATGAATGGGGAAGCGAATAATAGCGAGTAATGTGTGATTTAAAAATCGCAGATGTGTGTCGGAAAGCGCTCGCATTGCCGTGTCGGAAGCCCCACTGGCAACTGTATTTTGCTGCTGTCTCCGAGGCCAAAGTCGCATGTGTTTGAGGCGAGGCAAGCGATTTTCGTCAGCAAACCCCATGCTTTGTGCAAACAGGAAATAAGCCGACTCGAGCTTCCTGGCTGGACGCGCAGAAAGTCACAGCGAGGAAGCATGGCATCTGTGGACACCCTGCAATTAATTGGTCTGGTGGAGGCTCGGCCCCTGCTTTGGCTGCCCACTGACCCTGCGTATGGTGATAATGTCCAGCGGGCTACGGCCTGGAGGGAGATTGCACAGGGCGTTTTCCCAACGTTTCATCGTTGTGGCCATGATGTGCAGACCAATATGGGTGAGTTAAATGTGTTCACACGTTATATTGCATTTACCGTATATAGTCGTGTATAAGCCGACCCGTGTATAAGCCGACCCCCCTACTTTAGCCCCAAAAAAGTGGGAAACCATATTGACCGCCATCCTTGTATACAGCGGCTATCACTGTTAGACAGCCCCCCCGCAGAGTATACAGCTCCACCTGCAGAGTATACAGGCCCCCCCCCAGTGTGTATATATGCCACCGATATTAGGGTATACAGACCCCCCGTGGGTACACAGGCCCCCCAGCACTGGGTATATAGGGCCCCCAGTGGTTATACAGGGCCCTCATAATAGGGTCTACAGCCCCCCCGTGGGTATACAAGACCCCAGCAGTGGGTATACAGTGCCCCCGTGGGTATACAGGGCCCCCATAGTAGGGTATACAGGGCCCTCAATGTGTTATAATGCGCCGTCGCATGGTTGCCTATATTTGGATGGGGTCACAATAGTACACTTATTTTAAGGGCTGGTCCTCCTGCCTCTGAAGGCCAGGGGGTTGGGTGTATATAAATACCACTAATGAGCGGAGTCTGGTGCCCGCACTATTACATTCTCTATGCGTTGACATGTGCCCTGCCCCATTTTTGATTGTGGCCACGTGAGCTCAATGTCCGTAATGCTGTTGATGATGTTCCACACTGTCGTGTCCATGTGCCTTGTATACACATTACACACACAACATGAATAAAATGTTATTGTTGATTTGTACACATACTTTTAGTGTTTCAAATGTTACAGAGGTCTAAACCCGTTTTGAAATCATTTCACAGTTGACCACATTATGAAGCGGTGGAGGAGCTGCCGTGACCAGTTCAAGCGGCAACACCGGAGGATCATGGAGGGGGGCCCGGAAGCTGGTCACGGGATAATATATCGCCACTATCAACGGCTGTCATTTCTGGAACCGGTGGCCCGTATGCCAAGGTATGTGTCTGCCGCACTGTTGTTTAGTATTATTGTTATTATTATTTATTTATATAGCGCCATTAGGTTCCATGGCACTTTACATGAGGATAAGGGTTAACGACAAAAAACAGTACATGAAGACAATCAGGTCATACAGGTACAAGAGGAGAGGACCCTGTCCACGAGGGCACACAGTGTACGTATGAAGCTCTATAATGAGTGTGCTGGTTTACATACCCACACTGGGGTTTGTTTCTGCCATGGTGCAACACAATTCTATTACCTTTGGCAATGATCCAGGACATACACATTTATAGTCACATTGTGACGTTGGGACAAATAAGCAATGTTCTGCAGGGTGGTCAGACACAATGTTCCGTGACCTCACAATTAGCTATTATTGTTGGCATGTTTGTGGAACAAAGCCATGTTCTTCCCTGCAATGGCCTCTAAGGTGTGTGGCCCTGTCTGGTTTGCCTGTCATAAGCCTCATTTGTATCAGTTCCTAATGGCCTCGACTTGCATAAGGGCCACATACATCCCTACACGTTTAGTTGTGGGTGTTTTTTTCGGCTAAATAACGTTGCAAGGATATGCCCCTTTTGCACTAAACTGTTTGTACACCATCCCAGATTGTTGACACAGTCACACACATTTCAGGACATACCCTGTATCACTACAAATATGTGTGGTTCAGTTTTCCCATGGGTTTATTTGGGGCTGCAAGGTGATGGTGTATATATTAGGGCCCACATGTGAATTTTATTTTTTTTGTCGTTAACTCATGGCCACATTACGAATCCTCCGGAAAACATAGTGTATTAATGCTGTATAAAATCAAACTAAAGAGGGCCATATTTTAAGTGCAACAGGCTTTTATGTCCAAGGTCCTTTAGGAAACCCGAGGTTTGTCCTTGCTGCTCCCGGTTTTTTGTTCGGCCCCGTTGGAATAACTAAAACTGTCCATCTGTGCATACCACCTTGTTTGGCACCAACGATGTGTGACCTGCTGCTCAAAAAAAAACCCCATACTCTATGTCCATTACAGTCGTTTCAAATCCCAAGCCATCTGTTTGGGGTGTTTTATTTACCAAGATATTCCTGATTAGCATACATGGCAGCAACAAGGAGTGTAGGCCACTAACGCCGAATGCTCATGTGTCACCTATGCTGCAGCACTCCATTTCCTGTCTTGCTCACCTGCCCTATTGATCTAGGTTATGTGCATTGAGACCAAGGCCGTCCACACTGTGTGTTTTTGTGTCCATCTGATGGCAAACAACCCTGAATAATGTGTTTGCCTCACAGTGTCAGGCTATAGCTTTGTCCACATAAAGTTTCCACAAAAAGTCTAAACAATAGTTGTGGCCACTAATATGTCTTCAAGTGACTACATAGCTGTCCTGCCTAAGGCAGGGCACAGTGTAATAGTGCGGACAAATTTTAAAATTTGTAATGTAATGGCAAAAAATCGTGGAGCAACACTACCCACACATACAATATTGTTTCAGGCATGAGCCAAAAATATCATTAATTTATTTGCTGCAATTCCATCTTAAGGGCAACAATGAAAAGACACAGAATACACAGATACACTGAGTCAAAAAAGCGTGCACATGTTATGTTTGGCCTATGGTTTTGTTTCCAAACGCAACCCATTCACCAAATGTTTTTTATATTTACCCACAGAGCTGCTCACTTTCGGAGGCGGCGTCGTCACCCGCCAGCAGAGCTGCCTGAGGAGGTGAGGGAGGCCCCTCAACCCCCACCAGATGAGGAGGAGGGAGTAGCACCACCACCTCCGCCGCCACCACCACCGCCACCACCGCCACCACCGCCACCACCACCACCACCACCACCACCTCCGCCGCCACCACCACCACCACCGCCGCCACCACCACCACCACCACCTTTGGGGCCGCAGATACAAGAGGAGGATGAAGGGCCACACCAGCGCCCTCCACTGCCGACTGCCAGCAGCAGTGTGGGGAGTCACTGGAACCCCAGCAGCCCTGCTCTTATCCCGGGGGCACCACAAGACCGCAGAGGACAGTGTAGTGCTGACTTTGCCCGCAGTCTCATACCGTTCTTGGAAGACATTCCATTCGAGAGACGACTGCGGGCATGGTCAGCAATACACATTGTCCTCGATGCGTGTAGGCCACCAAACCACCCTGGGCAGGTGTTTGCTTTTTTGGAGGAGTGGCGGCTCAGTAGATCCAACATCTTGGACAGGGCCACACCCGGGACAGGTATGTAGCGACCCAAAGGTGGTGTACAAGAATCAGTGGCCTACCAAGCCAAGGCCAACCGGCCCAGATGCCCCAACCTACAGGCTTCCAACCACTGGGTGAGGTACTGCATGGGGCCCTGGACCTCCTCAACGACCAGGGTGATGGTGCCACGTTACAGGCAAGCCCGGAGGATGCGGATGCGGCAACCTACCACCAGCTGTAGACACCTTTTTTTTTTTTGTTTATTTTTTGTTCATGTGCATTGCACAATTTCTTTGTTACCTTATTATTTGTTTTTACAAACTTCTAACCAAAAAAAAAAAAAAAAAAAAATATTCTGACATCGTTGCCATTATGGCGAAATTATACCCAGTTGACAAAAACTAATTTGTGTCTGTCTTTTTTCAGTGAATGGATGTGTATGTTTTTTTTGTGGGTTGTTTTAAAGTCTTCATCATTACCAAGTACTTTACGGCCCGCATGGCGCATGAAGGCACCTTGGTTATTATGTGCAAAATCATGACTGCACATACAAATGTTGCTGACAAATAAATAGTGCCTGTGTTTGTGGGGGGTTACTTAATGACTTGGTATGGCAACAACACTGGGAACACAGGTGCGATAGGCTGGGACGTCTACTTGAAACAGAGCGCGTCTACGCGTTATCTCCGTAGCGTACAGTGGGACCCTTCGCCATGCTCCAGCAGGATCTAAGTACAAGCCACGTCTTCGATGCAGGCATAGGCCTGTTGCCACAAAAAATTAGCCCAAGGGGCGGGATCAACTCTATTTAGAAGTAGAGGAGGGTGCGTGGCCCATACTATATTCTTGCTTGTCCTGACAGCATAGTACAAGCAAGTAATTCTATGTAGGCATAGGCATTGTTGCCTCAAAAAATTAGCCCAAGGGGCTTCATGAACTGTTTATTAGATATAGAGGAGGGCGCGTGGCCCATAGTATAGTCTTGCTTGTCCTGAGAGCATAGGAGAAGCAACGTCTTCGATGCAGGAATAGGCATGTTGCCTCAAAAAATTAGCCCAAGGGGCTTGATCAACTCTTTTTAGATATAGAGGAGGGTGGCCCATAGTATAGTCTTGCTTGTCCTGAGAGCATAGGAGAAGCAACGTCTTCGATGCAGGAATAGGCATGTTGCCTCAAAAATTAGCCCAAGGGGCTTGATCAACTCTTTTTAGATATAGAGGAGGGTGGCCCATAGTATAGTCTTGCTTGTCCTGAGAGCATAGGAGAAGCAACGTCTTCGATGCAGGAATAGGCATGTTGCCTCAAAAAATTAGCCCAAGGGGCTTGATCAACTCTTTTTAGATATAGAGGAGGGTGGCCCATAGTATAGTCTTGCTTGTCCTGAGAGCATAGGAGAAGCAACGTCTTCGATGCAGGAATAGCATGTTGCCTCAAAAAATTAGCCCAAGGGGCGATCAACTTTTTTAGATATAGAGAGGGTGCCCATAGTATAGTCTTGCTTTCCTGAGAGCAAGAGAAGCAACGTCTTCGATGCAGGAATAGGCATGTTGCCTCTAAAAATTTAAGTTACCAAGGGGCTTGATCAACTCTTTTTAGATATAGAGGAGGTGGCCCATAGTATAGTCTTGCTTGTCCTGAGAGCATAGGAGAAGCAACGTCTTCGATGCAGGAATAGGCATGTTGCCTCAAAAAATTAGCCCAAGGGGCTGCATTGTTTTTTTAAAAAAAAAAAAAAAATTTGAAATGCTCACAAGCGGATGCACTTGTAAAGTAAAAAGATGTTTACTGATTGCGTATTTTTGTTATCATGCCGCAAATGTTTCAGGAACATGAGTTATCACATCGTCTCAGCTGAGGGAGATGCCGATACTTCCTGTCTTAAAAGGGCATAAAGTTACAAGCGCAATATTCCAATCCTATTAATTAAGATTAGGTTACACTACAATTGGGTACTGTTGTCTGGGGACTTACGAACTCCGATGATATCCAGTCCTTGTTGAACTTTATGAGCGTCAGCCTGTCGGCATTTTCAGTAGTAAGCCGTGACCTTCTATCAGTGACTATACCCCCAGCGGCACTGAAAACACGCTCTGATGTCACACTAGCAGCTGGGCAGGCCAGCACCTCCAAGGCATACAGAGCGAGCTCTGTCCAAGTGTTAAGCTTGGAAACCCAGTAATTAAAGGGTACTGAAGGGTCGGTTAGGAAGCTGGTACTGTCACTGACATACTCATTCACCATGTTGGAAAATTGTTGTCTCCTATTCAAGGTGACCGCAGGCACTATCCGTTGTTGATTGGAAGGTCTGTTGAACATCGCCCAGTTGGTGGACATCTTACCCCCACCTCTTCTTGACATTGTTGACGTTTGTGTCCCAACCAAAGGCTGCTGTTGGAAAGAGCTGATTCTTCGGGGTACAGCGGAGTCAGACGGTGATATGGACATCAAATTGTCAACAACAACAGTCTTGAAAAATTCCGTCGTTAAGCCCCTGGTTGACTGCAACAGCAGCGACGGAAATTTATCTTTGTATCTAGGGTCCAAAAAGGTTGACAACCAATAGAGGTTGCTGGCATATATGTGAATGACGCGTGGATCTTGGGAGAGACATTGACACATTACGTCAGCCATATGCGCTAAGCTGCAAAGACTCATCTCCTCGGTTGCAACAGAATGAGGATCACTACGCATCATGGCCTCTACATCGGTCTCCGCCTCCTCCTCTTCAGCCCACCCATGCTGTACTGACATAAACGTAGGGTTTGGAGTACCATCTGGGTTCACATCAGTACCACAGAAAAATGAATCTTCTTCATCATCACCCTCATCACCTTCTTCTTCCAGAGCCAATGTAGCCTGCTGGTGTTGGCTTGGCTGGCTAGGATCAGCGATGTTAAATTCTGGCTCCATAGCCATCCGCTGGGCCCTCAAAGCTTCTGTTTTAAGATTCAGGAGCGACTCCTTAAGCAAACAGAGCAGGGGGATGGTGAGACTGATAATGGACTGATCATCGCTGACAAGTTTTGTGCAGTATTCAAAGTTGTCCAGCAACTCGCAAAGATCAGCGATCCAGACCCACTCTAAAGTAGTTATGTGTCTGGTCTGACTTCCGTGGTGACGGGCATGTTGCAGCTGATATTCAGCTATTGCCCTCTGCTGCTCATTAAACCTTGCCAACATATGGAATGTTGAGTTCCATCTCGTGGGCATGTCACAAATTAGCCGGTGTTTAGGCAAATTAAATTTGTTTTGAAGGGCTGAAAGACTGGCAACTGCTGTGGACGAATGTCTAAAATGGGCGCAAATTCGCCTCACCTTCTCGAGTAGGTCAGATAACTCGGGGTATATTTTAAGGAATTTCTGAACTATTAAGTTCAGAACGTGAGCCAGGCAAGGGACGTGAACAAGGTTACCGTGCTTCAGTGCCGCCACAAGGTTTCGTCCATTATCGCTCACAACAAGACCTGGTTGTAGTTGCAGTGGGGCCAGCCACTCATCAGTCTGTTGCTTAAGACCCTTCCATAGCTCAGTTGCAGTGTGAGGTGTGTCACCTAGACAGATAAGCTTCAGAAGAGCCTGTTGTCGCCTTGCTGAAGCACTACTGCAAAGCTCCCAACTTGGACGTGAGGGTGCGGGCAGCTGAGCAGTGGACAAGGAAGTTGCAGAAGCAGATTGCGCACTGGACATATATGATGAGGCAGCCACCCTGAATGATGTAGTGCCTGCTATTCGTGGAGTTGGCAGTATTTCAGATGCTCGACTTTGCGAAGTTGGGACACTCTCCACCAGGTTGATCCAGTGAGCCGTTACTGAGATGTATCTGCCCTGTCCACAAGTACTTGTCCACGTGTCCGTTGTTAGGTGGACTTTGGCAGTTACCGCATTAGTTAGTGCACGCTTTAAGTTGGTGACAACGTGCTGGTGTAACGCGGGGACGGCACTACGTGAGAAAAAGTGGCGGCTGGGTACAGTGTATCGTGGTGCCGCCACAGCCAACAACTCCCGAAAAGACTCTGTACCTACCAGCCTAAACGGCAGCATTTCCACAGCTAACAACTTTGCAATTTTAGCAGTCATTTTTTGTGAAAATGGGTGTGTGGATAGGTACTTCTTTTGCCTTTCATACAGCTGTGGCACAGACAACTGGACGTTTGTCGCGCACACACCTGTGGCTTCACTACTCTGAAGTCTCTCTTGTAGCGCATCTTCGGAGGAGTACGTTTCAGCCGGAGCTGATGCCTGAACACTAGCTGGTGAAGGATGGATCTGAGGTGGCCTGGAAGTGTTGTGATCAGAAGGCACTGATTCTGAACCCTGATGGGCCGACCACTGAATTGGGTGCTTCACAGACATATGCTTACGCATGCTGCTGGTGCTCAGGTTTTTTTTTCCCAGGCCTCTGCTTAGCCTTGCATGGCATATATTGCAGATCACCACATTTGGTACAGATGGGGCATCCTTAAAAAAATGCCACACAATGGCTTTTCGGCCTTTATGTAGAATTGGAGGCAAAGGAGGGTGACTCTGTACCACACCAACTGTTGACACAGTTTGGGCAACTGTGTTTACAGTTTGTGCAACAGTTGGTACACTTTGTGCAACAGTTGACACAATTTGGCCAACTGTTCTCACTGTTTGTGTTCTGGAGAAAGGAGTAAGCCTGGGTGCTTTTGGCGGTGGTGCATAGCCACTTTCCTCCTCCTGGCTGCTTTGTTGGCTATGCATGCCAAGAGTCCAGGTAGGATCTGTGGTCTCATCATCCACGCCTTCCTCCTCAAAGTCTACGGGATAATGTGACTGAGCAGGCTGGCCAGATGAGATGTGTGTCTCATCATCGTCATCATCATCCACCTCCTGAGATGCTGTATGGGTTTGGTGAAAGTGGCTTTCTTGAGTACGAGGTGCTTCCAAACTTTGGCCATGAATAGACATTACGTCTTCTTCAAGTATCTCGTCAGGCACTGATAAAGAAAGGCCAGATGGAATCGAGTGCTGATACGAACCAAATAAATCATCGGAGTGACCAAGGTCGCACTCCAAGTTTTCCTCTGGCTGCCGAAGGCTTGAGGAAATAGGAAGCCTTTGAGGATTGGATGGCCCTGCGTTGTCTGTAGCGACACTAGACTGTGTTGGCACGGACGATTGTGTACTCAAAGAACCAGTGGTGGAGGTGTTATCAGCCATCCAAGTTGTTATCTGGTCATGCTCTTCCGGCCTCAAGACACGTTTTTGTTGAGTACTGATAATTTTAGACGGGAGAAAGAGAGATCTGTCAATCCTCGTCTGTCTACCTGTACCAGTGCCTTCTTGGGCACGACTGCTACGGCCACGACCTCGTCCCCGTCCCTTTGCCACATCTTTTTGCGGAAATTGTGGTTTTTGTGACATTTTTGAAAAACGCTCAGCCACCGAGATGGAGTTTGGTGTTGCTGTAGGCGTCACTTAATGGCGGGTTAAGTGTGTGCTAACACTTGACAGTGA
The DNA here is from genome assembly GCA_033576535.1 of Allobates femoralis. Classification (NCBI taxonomy): domain Eukaryota; kingdom Metazoa; phylum Chordata; class Amphibia; order Anura; family Aromobatidae; genus Allobates; species Allobates femoralis. The sequence goes on from JARQOC010001497.1 coordinate 35,698, forward strand.
AGCACTACACTATTCCCTTAAAAAATTAGAAAGTGCGCACAGCCACCGAGATGGAGTTTGGTGTTGCTGCAGGCGTCACTTACTGGCGGGTTAAGTGTGTGCTAACACTTGACAGTGAAGCACTACACTATTCCCTTAAAAAATTAGAAAGTGCGCACAGCCACCGAGATGGAGTTTGGTGTTGCTGCAGGCGTCACTTACTGGCGGGTTAAGTGTGTGCTAACACTTGACAGTGAAGCACTACACTATTCCCTTAAAAAATTAGAAAGTGCGCACAGCCACCGAGATGGAGTTTGGTGTTGCTGCAGGCGTCACTTACTGGCGGGTTAAGTGTGTGCTAACACTTGACAGTGAAGCACTACACTATTCCCTTAAAAAATTAGAAAGTGCGCACAGCCACCGAGATGGAGTTTGGTGTTGCTGCAGGCGTCACTTACTGGTGGGTTAAGTGTGTGCTAACACTTGACAGTGAAGCACTACACTATTCCCTTAAAAAATTAGAATGTGCGCACAGCCACCGAGATGGAGTTTGGTGTTGCTGCAGGCGTCACTTACTGGCGGGTTAAGTGTGTGCTAACACTTGACAGTGTAGCACTACACTATTCCCTTAAAAAATTAGAAAGTGCGCACAGCCACCGAGATGGAGTTTGGTGTTGCTGCAGGCGTCACTTACTGGCGGGTTAAGTGTGTGCTAACACTTGACAGTGAAGCACTACACTATTCCCTTAAAAAATTAGAAAGTGCGCACAGCCACCGAGATGGAGTTTGGTGTTGCTGCAGGCGTCACTTACTGGCGGGTTAAGTGTGTGCTAACACTTGACAGTGAAGCACTACACTATTCCCTTAAAAAATTAGAAAGTGCGCACAGCCACCGAGATGGAGTTTGGTGTTGCTGCAGGCGTCACTTACTGGCGGGTTAAGTGTGTGCTAACACTTGACAGTGTAGCACTACACTATTCCCTTAAAAAATTAGAAAGTGCGCACAGCCACCGAGATGGAGTTTGGTGTTGCTGCAGGCGTCACTTACTGGCGGGTTAAGTGTGTGCTAACACTTGACAGTGAAGCACTACACTATTCCCTTAAAAAATTAGAAAGTGCGCACAGCCACCGAGATGGAGTTTGGTGTTGCTGCAGGCGTCACTTACTGGCGGGTTAAGTGTGTGCTAACACTTGACAGTGAAGCACTACACTATTCCCTTAAAAAATTAGAAAGTGCGCACAGCCACCGAGATGGAGTTTGGTGTTGCTGCAGGCGTCACTTACTGGCGGGTTAAGTGTGTGCTAACACTTGACAGTGTAGCACTACACTATTCCCTTAAAAAATTAGAAAGTGCGCACAGCCACCGAGATGGAGTTTGGTGTTGCTGCAGGCGTCACTTACTGGCGGGTTAAGTGTGTGCTAACACTTGACAGTGAAGCACTACACTATTCCCTTAAAAAATTAGAAAGTGCGCACAGCCACCGAGATGGAGTTTGGTGTTGCTGCAGGCGTCACTTACTGGCGGGTTAAGTGTGTGCTAACACTTGACAGTGTAGCACTACACTATTCCCTTAAAAAATTAGAAAGTGCGCACAGCCACCGAGATGGAGTTTGGTGTTGCTGCAGGCGTCACTTACTGGCGGGTTAAGTGTGTGCTAACACTTGACAGTGAAGCACTACACTATTCCCTTAAAAAATTAGAAAGTGCGCACAGCCACCGAGATGGAGTTTGGTGTTGCTGCAGGCGTCACTTACTGGTGGGTTAAGTGTGTGCTAACACTTGACAGTGAAGCACTACACTATTCCCTTAAAAAATTAGAAAGTGCGCACAGCCACCGAGATGGAGTTTGGTGTTGCTGCAGGCGTCACTTACTGGCGGGTTAAGTGTGTGCTAACACTTGACAGTGAAGCACTACACTATTCCCTTAAAAAATTAGAAAGTGCGCACAGCCACCGAGATGGAGTTTGGTGTTGCTGCAGGCGTCACTTACTGGTGGGTTAAGTGTGTGCTAACACTTGACAGTGAAGCACTACACTATTCCCTTAAAAAATTAGAAAGTGCGCACAGCCACCGAGATGGAGTTTGGTGTTGCTGCAGGCGTCACTTACTGGCGGGTTAAGTGTGTGCTAACACTTGACAGTGAAGCACTACACTATTCCCTTAAAAAATTAGAAAGTGCGCACAGCCACCGAGATGGAGTTTGGTGTTGCTGCAGGCGTCACTTACTGGTGGGTTAAGTGTGTGCTAACACTTGACAGTGAAGCACTACACTATTCCCTTAAAAAATTAGAAAGTGCGCACAGCCACCGAGATGGAGTTTGGTGTTGCTGCAGGCGTCACTTACTGGCGGGTTAAGTGTGTGCTAACACTTGACAGTGAAGCACTACACTATTCCCTTAAAAAATTAGAAAGTGCGCACAGCCACCGAGATGGAGTTTGGTGTTGCTGCAGGCGTCACTTACTGGCGGGTTAAGTGTGTGCTAACACTTGGCAGTGAAGCAGCACACTAGTCCCTGAAAAAAATTATTAAGTGCGCAGAATTAGTCGCAGAAGTAGGTGGCGTACGTGCTATTTGCAGCTAGGAGAGCAGCAACGCACTGTTCTGCCACAGACAAAATAACGCTGAAGGGGTTTTTAGGACCCAAAATCTATCAGCTGGCAAAAAAATTGTAAATAGTACCTCAGCTAAGCCTCTCACTTCAGCTATTAGAACAGCTGAGTGAGTAAGCGAAGCTATGAGGTCGCTCCTGTGAACACTGTAAAGGCTGCAGCTCCCTGCTTCCCTGCCTGCCTACAGTGTCACAGTACACAGTACTCCTCTGTCCTCCTGCTAGCTCTCACAAGAGCTGTTTGGGGTTAATATAAGGAATCTTGAAGTTCCCTACACTCACTGACAATCCCTATGATCTGCTCCAGAATCTACCTCACCCTGTTCTAGCTCAGATCTTCAGAGAAATGTGCTCAAAATGGCGGTGGCAAGGCTTATATACAGCCTTGCCTGTCATCGATGACATAGCCATCACGATGGACAGAAGCCAATCATAGTAATGCCACAAGAAGAGGGCTGTGGCATTACTGAATATGATTGGCTAACATCCTTGTCAATCTTCACAAGTTTGTCTGACCTAACACGCTAGGCTGTCTCGGAAGATTTGTCGGAACATAACAGATTCTGTATTCGCGAGTCCCGAATACAGAATACAGGACTCGGATTCGTAGACTCGCTAGGATTCGCTAGGAGTCGCTACGACTCGCTCGGAATCGCTACTTACAGCGGGTATCCGTGAAGCGGTGCCATTCTCTAAACGATTTGGGGGAGATTCAAGCTACATAGCGATGTGATATAGCGAGTCTCGCTAGTAAAACTAGGATTCCCATTTAATTGCATTGGACTCGCTACTTTGCGAGTCCTCGCTGGGAAACTCGCCGAGTAGCGAGTCCTGCGAGTCCCTTACTACTCGCCGAGTAACGAGTCCTAGCGAGTAGATTCGCCCATCACTATTCTCTATCATTATTCTGAGTTAATATTTGTCTTACTTTGGTTTTATTTCATTTTCTAGAATTATCTAATGCCTGGTCACTACCCTGTAACTTTAATTCTCTAAATACTTTATTTTTATCATTTTTTTGCATCCTTTACAACTTTAAATTTTGCCATAGTTGGTTCCTCCTATTACTAGCTTATTTATTTTTCATAGGGTATATATTTGCAAAAGGTCCCATTTAAGATGCTTTAAAAAATGTCCCATATGATTATTTTAAACCTGTGGAATTAATAGCCTTTTAAAAATGAATAAAATATTATTTTAAATTAGGCAAAAAAGGAGGCCACCCACAATATTTTCAATATAAGGAAGGGGACACAAACAACCCCAAAAGAAAGAAAAGAGGGGTTTTCCAAAGCAAGTGATGCAACCCCGCCAAATTTAGTTTTTTTTTTTCCGAAAGGTTTAAAAAAATTTTATTCAACATAAAGGGCCCACAAAGACATCAACAGAATAAAAAACACTTAAAAAACTGTCAAGCGGGCAAAAGCTATTAAGGGATTAAAAGGCAAAAAACACTCAAAGAGTCCCGGGTACCCCCGTGAAAGTTTCTTAGGGTAGATAACAAAAGGGTTTTAACAACACTTTCAATAAAAAAGTTATTCAAGATTGCAAATAAAAAATGATTGCATATAAACACAGAAGAGCAAAGCAATTTCTCAATATCTGAAGGGGGGCTCAATAATAGCCACCCCGTATTTATACAGAACTAGCTGTACTACCCCCTATGCCGGGTTAATAAATAACTGATGTTA